>CAKAEH010001347.1:0-75536 GCA_916381525.1 Cercopithifilaria johnstoni
TCGTCAATTCATCTTCACAATTAAACTTTCTTCTGCATAGGCAATTGATAATAAGATTTTCAGTATCATATATTTCACCTATTACCGTCGCTCAACTCATTGCTTCTCATTCAGACCACTTATTATTTGCCACTTTGATTTACGAACGTTCTTTCCTGTCTTACTTAGTTAATAATGATAATTTCATCCTTACTTAGTTTATTTGAAGCCCTTGTTTATACTTCTTCCGTATTTTGACACTTTCATCTGTCATGAAAGCAACTGTTGTGATAACTGTTTTAAGTCGGTTTCCATGAAATGCATTGATCTGCAGTTTTTTTAAATTGTTATATTCAGTGAGCTCCTTGCATTAAATGCATTATTGATCTTTTTTAAATTTATTTCACATTGTTGCCATCCCTTTTTCTAACTAATTTTTAACTGATTATTTTTGATGTGATCTGAATCATATTTATATCATTGGAATAAATGCCTTTTGTAACTTTTTAATAGTACTTACAAATAATTTTCATGTGTAGAATTCTGAAACTGCTCCTGATGAAGGCTTTGAAAACATCGCTTCACAATATGATAGAATCTGAACGATCGGCATGAAGCTGCTAGCTATATGTTTTCTTTTTTTAGCTGTTTCGAAGATCCCCGAAAATTTAAAAAATAATTTCACAAAGCACATAAAGAAGAGTATATCCATGCTTTTTAAATTACTTTCAAGCCTTCATGTGTTCAAGCCTTGTGTAACTACTCTAACATCTTTCACAACTAATACGCAGGGACTGTTCAGATCAACGATTTTATATAAGCACGCACCGCACAGCAACCCAGATATTTAATAAACGAATTTCCATACTGTAACTTTATTTCTTGGAACAGGATGGTAGGTTAGGGAAGAGCAATAAAACGATGTTATGGAATACTTTTTGAGAAATTGATGTATATATATTATAGCTGTCTTCAGATGTCATTGGCATCAAAGTCCAATTCAGTAAAAGCAAGCGAATATGCTTTGGACCAGTTGTTAAAAACTTGGTACAGTTGTATTTGAAGTACGATAGCTGATACTAAATAAGTTTTATTTTCATTCAAACATATACAGTGACATGTACTTCTATTTTGGTCACTTCCGAGAGTTATACAGGTGAAAGAAGAAAGGGACTTATAAGCAAATGTTTTTTCAGAATTTGTATAAGTTAAAATCGAAAAGGTATGAGTGGTATTGACAATGGATATGAATTATCGAAAATGATCAAGACAAGTTCTGTTTTGAAATTTTCGGCAATTTGCTGCATTTCTATTTGTATTCATACATACCGTTTACTATTGTAATCAGCAATGTATTGCTTGTTGTTGCAGTATTTCGGAAATGTTCTTTGCGTTGCTAATCGTTGCTAATCATTTTCTTGTATCGTTGATGTTGACTTAAATGATCCTCAGAGATTTTAAAGTTATCTTATTTTTAAGAAGCTCCAAAAATAATCGTATATTTTTCAGTATATATTTTGTTGCTTTTATTATGAAGTACTTTTATTTATCTTTAGATTATGTTCATATCAATATTTTGCTGCAACGGCGATAATGGCAGAATTGATGGCGATAAATTTCAGGCGGAAAAAGTTGTTTCTCATTTGTGATGTTTTACGCGCTGCACTAAACAGCGCACATGGCTCGCTTGTCCTCCCTTGTTATTTCCTTGTACTCTTTTGTCGTTTTTTCCTTTACGAGCCTTCATTCATATCTCAGATGTGCAAAAAACTGTCCCTTCTGTTGTCTAACTTCGTTGCATCAGTAGGATTCTTAGACGTTACGTGAAACAATATGTATTTGTGGACAGAAACTTTTAGAATACTTTTCACTTTTTCAGCAGTGCTGAAAACGAAGATCGGTTTATAAATTTCTTGAGTATTATTCTCGAGATCCTGTAGCCATTGAAACAAGGTTTGAGAAGGTCAGGGATATTGAAACTTTTTTTGTCACAGGTCTCACTGTGACAAGTTGAAATTGAGTATCACCCGGAAATTGGGTTTTAACAAGAGCGGTGTTTTGCTCCGAGTGCAGGCATTTCAACACTTAGAAACTACTCACAGTGAATGTCTCTGAATGCTTGATAAACGACAAAGGAGCAAAGAATTGGAAAAACAAAGACTGATGATAAATAGAAGTAAGGTGCGATAAATAAATGTGCCGATGACGAATTTGGTTTATGATCGCTTCAAGTTTCACTTCGTTAGTTCACGTGAGAGATACCATGTTAACGGAGATATGATTGATCTTTTTTTGTTTTTTGCTTCATATAATTCTTCTCGTCGTTTTTCATTACCCATTTAAATGCACTCTTGTATTGGGTGAAGTTTTCCACTCACCAAAATCAATTCAAAGTAAAGAACCACAAATTAAGTCCAAATCTTTCATAGATAACATTTATGTGATTCTATCAAATCATCCTTGACTGTACTTCGATTTTCGCTAAATTTTTTAATAATATCTTCTTATATTACTTATAGAATTGCTGAATAAGCATGATTTTCGGGATGTGAGTGACAAACAAAGATGTCGGATTCAGAAGTTCACTCTGTATACAGTAGCGGACACATTCGCAAAGTGCACATGCTACCAAGAACTTGCAAAATAAAGTGAATTAAGAGGAAATTGCGTAAGACATACTAATTTATTAATCAAAGGGGTCTGATGTAATATTTGAGTCGCATCCAAATATGAAGAGATTATAAAATGGATCGAAACTTGCAGGTCGTTCAAGTAACTCAACTTAAATATCATGGATTTGAAACACACACACACACACAGCATTCTTTCTTATTTCAAGCCAGGAATTTGAACTTCAATTTCATTTGCCGAGACACTTTTCTGAAGACACAAAAGAGCGCTCGTATGCTCAGTACTACAGGACAGACTTACATACTTCAGGATTAGCAGCCTAGTATCGTAAATTCCTTGCAACATGTTGCATGCATACCCGATGATGATGATGATGATGAACGGTAGATTCTCGAGCACAGCTGATAGTAACCATGCAACCGCAATGAAATGTTCTACTGATCGATAGCATCATTAACATCGCTTTATTGTATTAGCACAGTGCTCGATAATCCCTCAAAACATTGGAAGGAATAGGTAAAATTGATCTTTTATGAATCCTTTAGAGTATGAATCTTTAAGAGAGGGAATATCTCGATGCTCTTGCATTGAGGGATGTAAACGGGTATTAAGACTTCCTCATAAAGTCAAAAGAGCAATACATTACGCACGTCATTTGCAAATCACCGAATTCGTCATCAATTGATATTAGCAGGTTTGTGATATAAGCTGCAGTTTATGTAAAAGTAGCACATTTTCTCAATGCAGTTTTCAATATTAATTTCAATATTGAAATATCGAAATCAATATTTTGGGTGGAGGAGATAGGAACAATCATTTATTTGAAAGTAGTTGCGATTTTTAATGGTGAACAGCTGTGGGTGACGACGCTATTTCCGTCAAAATTCATGAATTTAGCCCTCTTTCTAACTTGCGAAAAGACAGAGGCTATGCCGCCAGCGTTATTTTCTTCCCTACCTGAACCTTTGACTCCTCTACCTACTTACCTAACCCTCTGATATAAATTTGAACATTTCTGCAACAGAATAACACAAAGTGTAAAGTGAAGGAAACAGTAATAGTAGCCGTCCAGAAAATCGAAAATCCTCTGAATGTATTCGCTGCTTCCCCGCTTTCTCGTTTTATTTCATCCTTTTGGTCTTTGATGACTGCGCTCTTCGACTGCTGTGGCTGACTGATTAATACATGTGTGTAAAGCTGCCCCCTACATTCCGAGAAAGAAAAGTACAATGCAACAAAAGTTTTCTTTCTTTTTGAGAGTTTTTATCGAAATAAACTGAGATGGTCAGAAAGACAGAAGAAACGGCTAAGAATCCGGAAAAACCAACAATCAATGGGTCGATCGGCCAGTCGTTCAGTTAGTCAATCAATCGATCAATCAGTTGATCAGCCACTAGTCATCTATCCAGCAGGTTAGTGAATCAGTTAGCTAATCATAAGAAATCAGCCAGTGGGAATAAAAATAACAGAAAGGAAAAAGGGACAATGAATTTGATTTGGTAAATAACGGAGGAAATAAGTGGTATTGGTTATCATGCATTTCACGTGCATCTCAGAAACCTGTTTAATTGCAATTCCATCCGCCTCTTCTCTCCCCTGCCCTCTTTCCGTATAACGATGTATACAGATCGACTATCACCGACAGAGTTAGCTGCTACACCAGTAAGAGCCTAACCCAGCCAGATCTCTTCTATACTTTCTTGCTCATTCTATTACTGTAATTTTGGGTCGTTAGCATTTTGATTTATGGCAAGGAAGTTGTTCACTGTTTGTTAATGATCACTCTGTAACAACGCATTTTTATGATTGTGCGACTACAGAAAACCGATCTCCTGAAACTTCCGGAATTCTCCATTTTCAGATTCACACTTCTCGCTGTCTCTTATTCATCTTATCAAATTTAAGAACTGATCCTGTCTTAATTACACCTCACGAAATACCAAGAAAATGCGGAGGAAAAGAAGTTATACTGGTGACAACAAAAAAATTTAATAAATACAACAGCCATCATTATAACACCCTCAAAAGATATCCCATATCTTTTATTCACCAAAAGTTAGTAAAATAATAACATAAACTTCAGGATAGCCGAAAAACCAAAATAAATGGTGATTGTCTTTCTTTCTTGTATTAAAAAATGAAGTATTAAAATTACAATCAAAAAAAAAAAATAAAAGAGAACCAGCTAAAATTGGACACCAACAAAAAGAAGTCAAATAAGAAGTCCAAACAAACATACTTACCTGACCTAAAGTAACAGCAATAGAACGTATATCCTGAATAGGTATATAAAATTAATAGAACCTAATATGTCTAGAGATAACTGTGGCTCTCTCCTCGGCGGCTACTCAGGAAAGTTGTATGAATATTGGGAACCAAAATGGAAATGAAAATGCTTGTCAGTGGGATATCCCGAAAGCGTGTATTCCCGAATTAAAAAAGTCAGATAGTTTCGCTCATTTTTAATTTCTTTCGGGGTCATAATAATGAGAGTTGATGGAATTACGAAAGCGAGGAGGAAGATATTGGATGATGTTATTATGATGTAAAGCAACTCGTGATTTCCTAATCAAAAAAAAATTAGCAAAGGAATGGGAAATGGTAGTGATGTAGTATGAACTGGATAAACAATCTGAGATGGTATATCGTGCTCTACAAAGTTTTGCCTAACCTTTGGAGTCACGTAAAAGATGCTAAATTGGCAAAGAGAATTCTAATCTTCATCGTAAAGTGGTTACCAAGTTACTTCTTGTAGTATATATTGATTCTACAGTGCTTGCTATTAACTTTTCGTTTAAATTTCATCGTCTAAAAGGAGCAAAAGCATCGAATTGTTTATTACAAATGTGAGTATGTTGTGTGTGTGAGTGCATGGGTGTTTTTTTGACACAATTTTAGATATTGTCATCACTAAGAAAAGACAGAAGACAAGACATCCATCGATATTGTCACTTCCAAAGTAATTGATGGTCTCGTGGAGTGAATAGGTGCAATCTTTAATGCCTTATTTGAGAATTCCACTACCGCACCACATTCCTGCTGTTCTCTTGGTTTTTGCAATGTTCACTGGTTTCATTTCCATATCCGAAAATTGCTGATGTAAGGGGTCATTTTTGAATAATAATTTGAGATGTCCTTGTATTTTCCAATTTGGCTTTTAAATGGGCCGGTCGATCACCAAGCCTCAACTGTATGATCAACTTTGTTAACGGCAATTTTCTAGAATTTCTGCAATATCAACTGTGCATTGCTGTCAGCGATGTTTCTTGAAAAATGAAGCTTTGATGCACCACGCATGTGTCTTGCAAACCAATTACAAATATGTGTTGCATTGTATATTTGTATGCCTGTGTAGATGTGGATTTCTTTCGAAAAATAATAAGTAAAAATGGCAAACTCAGAGAGAAGATGAATCGGCCGTCATATAGTTTCAAGTAATTGTTCCGATGTTGAACAATCGGAAGACAACTATTACGTATGAAATATATTATTCAATGGTCAGGAAAACTAGAAAGCATACAAAAATGCGTCCAAGTAACTTTTCCGTGAGACCAGTAATCGCGAATCCACCATAAAGGGAGCGAAGTTAAAGGTAAGATTCCAGGTTACCCTGAATTGTAAACATCTAAAAGAAAAAATAATGCAAAACTTTCTCATAATTACGGAATCGGATGTGAAGATAAAGTAAAAATTTGGACTGATTATTTGATATATCTATGTATATTTATATATGTATATATTTGCGCCCCATATAAAGTATTGGCGTGAAGCTGAGATCATGCAAGCATGCGACAATCTGTTTAAGTGTCTTGTCTTTGCAAGTCTCATCATAATTTCATCGAATTTCGTTCCCTCAACCTCAAGGTGTAATAACACATATCAGGTTAACATTACAATTAATAGGAATGAAGGAAGCAATGTTCTTGCTATAATTGCTATCACTGGAACAGCAAGTTTGAGCCCACGTTACGCTTCAAAGCTCCTTTCTCCCTTGCCCATTCTTCAGTCTATTGACGACTTCTGTCCTTTTAATTCTGAACTTTCTCAAATCTCATTCTGTCAAGTTTTTTTTTTGTAAACTGTTAATTGATTGAGCAGTTTCTGCATTCACGAAAAATGTGCATGTTTTGCAATGTTCTTCATAGTCAGTAATCTTATTTGCTAAGGTATTTACTATAGTATAGCCAACAAAATCAAAAGTAATAAACTACATCGATTTTGTTTAAGTGCCACTAGTGGAAGCTTGAGTTGATTATCAGATGCCCAACAGAACTTCTGTTGCCCGCACTAAGGTTGAATTACCTAAGCTTGGACTGTTTAATGTAATGAAGTGAAGAAACTTAAAAGCATCAAATACAATTCATGTGGCTTCAGTAAGGAAAAAAGGATGACATGTGGGCAAGAGAGAGGGTGAAGTGAGTAGAACAACATTCATTCCAAATGGCACACGTCATTCATATTCACTCCCTTCATTAGCTTGAATCAATTCAAACCATTCATTCCTTCGTTCACCATCTTAACGTCACTGCGGTATACACATTTCCACTTTCAAAACAAATGTATTTGTTGTACAGATAAAAGAGAAGGTTCGAGAAATGAATGGGATGGTTCCTGGAAGAGTAGCAACTATCTCACACTTCACTTCAATCTCTCACCTCACTTACTTCTCTGATCTGTCCTTGCAGAAGCCAACTGTTTATAGTAGGCAGACACTTTGCTCCACTCATCCCATATCTCCCTTCTTTTTTCGGCATTTTCACTAAGTTTTTAACAAAATTTAATTCCGCCACTCCTATAGCACACCTCACTGTGTCACCTGGATAGCCTTACGTGACACCTTTTCCTGAAGGTTCACTGCCATTTAATGGCTTTTTTTGAAAGAATCAGCACTGGCTTCCATTGCTCTCCCCTCTTTCATTAATGTCATTTACCATTTATCTATCCCGTCCCTTCTGGGTATGCAATAAGGTCTCTGGTAGAACGAACGGCTTAACCACTTCCTCATTCCGATGTCTCTGGACTCAGCACATCCCTCACTATCACTTTAATCCTTCATCATCTCTCTTTTTCTCTTCTCCCTCTCTATGTTATTATTATTATTATTATTAATATTATTGTTATTTATTATCATTATTAATTATTATTACTAAAGCTGTTATCATCACAACAATCACCTCACCGCACCACCTTTTCCCTCTACTCCGTTGGGACCAATGCAGCTTCACGCCTTCCCTGCAAATAGCGATTATATCGGGGTGATTAGTGAAGGTGGTGCGATTGGAACCACCAGTGGTTACCCAACTTGTGCCACAATATCATACGTACACACACATACATACAAATACACATATATACAGATGCGGACAGACGGTCACACACACAGACAGAGACAGACAGACACATATATAGGGTCATCGTCCGGGTCCACTGAAATGTGAAAAGGCGTGTAAACCTGAGCAGCACTTGCAATGCTCTACGAGCAGTCAGTGATTGAGTCAGTCAGTCAGCCACCATCACTACTCGAAACGTCCTGCCATGCCTATATATAAGAACTACTCGCTTATTTACATCTTTCTTCATATAGGTGCGGAGGACCGCGAGCAGTCTGCCAGCGGTGCTCCTGGCAGTTGCAGTTGCTATAGGAAGCACAAGAAGCCCAGCCTATCCTATGATATCCTTACCTCACCCTCATATGTATGTGTATATATGTGTGTGCATGTATGTGTATGTGTATGTACGTACATATGTCTGTATGCGTGTGTCTGTCACCATTTCTCGTCGACCGCCAGCCTTAATTGGGCAGTTAGAACGGCATTAAAACCCAGCTGAATGACGGCTTGTAAACACAATGGCTTGTAAATACAGTGCTCTTTCCCAGGAATCACAGGGAGGAAGCAGTTGTTCTTTGACTGTGTCAAGTTGCTCGGTATGGCTAGCACAGCTGTCGTTCATCGGTTCTTCCGTTGTAGATTGCTGATAAGATATTGATATTATTGTGATTCATGCATCCATGATTGCATAGCAGTCATCCTCCTCATTAATGGATCATACTCTGTTATAGCATATTTCACCGGGTGATTTCTTTTTATGGATCGGAGACATTCGCCTTTCTGTTTTTCACAACTTATATCCGCAGCGCAGTACATCGAAAAAGCACGGAATGTTCCGGATACTTGCCTCAGTATGTCTTACCCTTTTTCGCATTATTTTCTAAAATGAGATGAGTTTATATAAGTTATACCGAAACAGGAGACATTGTTACGATGCAACCTTTCGGCCAAGTTGGAGATAGTGCCTTAACCAGCTAGCAGCCAGCATTTCCGTTTGCATAATGCGTCCAGAATATGCCACATCATATTCCTGGGATGGTTAGTTGCAATAGCGGGAAGAAATGTTTGGAAATAGTTTCGAATTTGGATTTAATTTTCCAGTTAGCGATGAAAGCAGCGGCGATTCATTCGTAACCAAAGGGGTATTAGGACAAAGTACGACATGTTCCATTGCGTCCACGTCATCATTGGGATGTTTGTCGGATCGAAGCTCATCAATCCCATCACCACGACATTTTCAGACACCTCCACCAGAATATAGCAGGAGACATCGGCCATATCCTTCTGTAAGCAGTGCACGTCATAGCAGGTTAGTTTTAACATATTCAAAAGGAAGTGCATTATTGAAAGGTACAGCACGCACGTTTGCGCGCACTATAACCTGCATTCACATATAATGCTTCTCCCCTTGACATCATTACACTGCAGAACTATATGCTTAAGAAAATAACGCTGCATCTTTTGCGTATTTATTTGCATGCCTTAAAGTATTTCTTCCTAAAAAGAATACAGTTCCAGCGAGAATGTGTAATTTTATAGCTTGAAATGGCCTGCGTCCCTTTATAATTTCACATTTCTTCATTTCCCGAAAGACCATCATCATCATCATAGTAAATCGGGACAAAATATGCTTCTCTTTACATCAATTGCAAAAACACTAAACCTGCAAAACAAAGCAAATATGCATTTAATGCACCCTACTTTACAAATGTTTTTGGGTCTGCCTTCTCGTCCAGTCCTTTCAACTGCATTGCACGTGCTTCACTGCACGCATATTGTTATTGATGGCACGTGTGTAAACCGGTTCTGCCTTCTTTTCCTTCAAAACATTACACATTAGATTGATACATACATCACATGCATGTGTACGTACATGCACGGGCAGACACACACATACGCATACACATACATATATTCATGCATACATCCATCTGAACATAGATACATGTAATAAACTTATTAAAGTGATTATAGTGATTAATTCATTCACTCTCAGAAGTTTTACTGGTAGACGAGTGGAGTCACTTTGAGAGATTTCTCGTCCCCGGTTTCCCGGAATAATCGGACAGCTTCCTTCTACTTTTACTCAATATCGGATTTTTTTACAGTTAATCCTTTCTTGTTCAGCAACCCCCTTATTTGGATTAATAGGAGTCATGGTATGGAAAGGTAATTCCTGCTCAATCTAACAGTTTACTGAAAGACAAAGATTTTTCTGCTTTCCGCTCTATTTGTGTTATCACATCTATATGAAGGGGCCTTTTTAAGAATTATTAATCGCATTCTGATCAAAACAAATAGGGTATCAGAAGTTGTATATACCTAGTTACCTAAGAAAGTAGGTAATTAGATGGCTACGTCGCAAGGCACGTATAAATAAGAAGCCCACAGTGCACAAGTTATCCAGATAAATTTGACAGGTCTTCCCAAATTTCCTCATCAGTTTGTTCGGGTTTTATTTTATTTTATGATTTTATTTTATGCCGTACAGAAATTTTGGCGATGTATTGGGTATCTATAATGCTGAAGATGTACAAGTATTGCTTGTGGCTCAACAGGTGGTTTAAACGGATTTGGTTTGCTGGCTAGCGAAACTTTTGATTAGACCTGTGGATAAACAACGTAACGTACAGTGCATTTGGCGCACTGCATGATCAGTTCGAAAATATGTGTAAGAGATTATACATCGATGGCATACAAAATAATTGCCATCGGGAACTAGCTCATTTCCGCTTACGTATGGTTCTGCTGTGGCATATTCATGCATAAAAAGCGGTCGGTGCATAGAAACTTCATTTCTAGTTATCAAGTCGTTTTTGTTTATGAGTTATCCAGGACTAATATTTCGATTCCTTGCTTTTCTATGACACGAAAGTGAGATGCCTTTTTGCCAACATACTGATGTTACACCTGGAAGAAATACTTTAATGTCTGCTTCTGTCGAAAGATAGCTTGATCTGAAATGTTGTTGTTGATGTTATGTTCAACACACTTGATTGCATTTTGCATTACAGAGCCGCCCACAATGAATTGGAAAAGACACGTCGCGCTAATCTTCGTGGATATTTGGATAACCTGAAGGATATCGTTCCTTCTAGTTCCGACAATGCCCGCAATACAACTCTCTCTTTATTAACTCGTGCTAGAGATTATATTTTGGTCAGTTCTTCATTACCCTCTCATTGTTGTATGATGTAAAATAATGAATATGGCAAACTCTTAGATGAACAGATGAATTAAGCTATTTTTGGGGTGATTCGTCGCTGCAAACCATTGCATCACACATGTCCTATTCTCCATTTCGCTGTTCGCACTAGTGTTTCTTGTGCAGTCCGAACGGATCCCGAGACTACATTTTGAGAATGTCGCATTGTTTTTATCATTCATCTCTTTATTCACTTTATTATTATTTATTATTTTTTATTTGTTATTTATTATCAATTATTTATTATTTATTACTTGTTGTTGTTATTATTATTGTTATCGCTATTGTTATTGCTATTGTTATTGTTATTGTTATTTTCAGGAATTAGATAGACTTGTAAAAAGTGCGGAGGAGCGGAAGCGGCAGTTAGAAAAACGTCATTCGACTTTGCAACTAATGCTGGAAAGATTGCACCCTGAAAAAACACTAATACAGGAATCCCGTTCTGAAAGTGCGAGTACAATCTCAGCAGTTGACGACAACGATTATGGTACATTGTCATCATCTGCCTCTTCTTCTTCTTCAGTGACATTTTCTGATAACACATCATGCTTAGATTTTGGTTCTAAATTGTCAGTTTCATCAAGTAACTCTTCATTAGTTAGCTCTCCCGTCCAGCCATATCCTCCGTTCGATCCTTATCTCAATGGACTACTTCCAGCATTACCATTGTGTTATCCCCGCATTTCTATGTATCCTTACCTCGATGTGCAGCCCCTGTGATTATGCTATATTGTTCCTGTTCCTGTTGATGTTGTTGCTGTTCTTAGATATACTGTATCTGAAGAGGAGAGTTTCGTGATATTTTTCGAGAACATTCGAATTCAATAAGCTCGTAATAATGAACTACAATTTAAACAATTCAAAATTCTCGAAGTTTATTTTCAGTCAGATAATTATAAGAACAGCAATTGCTTAATTTAAGCAGCAACGATGGGTGATGATAGCTGTATTTGTAGTATATTTTTCATATGTGGTGACTATTATTATACACTGTTTTTAATATTGTTCGTGGAATATAACTTTAAATGTCACTCTCAGTTTTTGCATGTCGTAAACCCTCATAATATTTTTGTTCCTTGCAGCGCATCCAGTACGGGAAAATTCAACAGTGAATCTAAAAACAGATAGTGATAGAAATTTAATAACACGGGTCATCTTAATTTAACAATGTTGAGATATCGAAATCAAAAGTGGGTTTACGGGACTTCATTGCCTCTTTTATGTCTATATTTTGTTCCCTTCTTTCTTCCTTCATTCACTCGTCCAACGACAACAGCATCCTACCAAATTTGTGACTATATATATTATATTGGATATTGGATCAAATTACTACTGAAACAATGAAAATGAATCATATTGCTCCAGCGGAAGACTAAAAATACTAACGCTCTAGGAAACAGCAGAAAGAAGTGAACCAGCAGCACGAAGGATAGTGGTGGTAAGCTGTGGTAGATTCAAACTGACTCACCGACTATCATCGATTCCTTCTCAAATGCCAGAATTTCTCTTTGTAAATTTAAGTCAATGTCTCTCTGTGTTCCATCTTTCAGCATTGCTGATTTGATAATGGTGCGAACATTCCTGTTTGTTCCGTAGCCGTTATGGTCATCTTAATTTGGTCCCTCACCTTACAGAAGCTGCATTTCTCTTATTGTTATTGTTCATTATGAAAATATTGTTATAAAATTTCAAAAAATATTCTAATTAATTGGACTGGAGGAGATCAGTGCAAGTTCTAATTTACAAAAAATACCCACAGAATTGTCGAAATTATGATACTGAGAGGTGTTTAGGGAAAAACTGCTATTATTCCAATTTCATTGCTACTTCAAAGCTTAATAACACGAGGATTTGAAGGCCTTTCTCATGGCAACATCTGACTTTATATCCGATGATAAAATAGACACTTTTGACACTTTTGATTATATTCTTTTAGGTTGTCGAAAAAAATAAGGTATGAAAAATATGGCAAACTGGCCTCCTAGCGAAGTATATGATTTAAAAAAATACATGATTGTATAGCTCAATTCATAAAAATGACTGTCGTACATTTTGTTAAACTCAATTTAAATAATTCGAAATATAAGCTATCACAATTGCTTGGAATGTCCAATTACCGTTGACAGAAGAGCTTCGTTCTGGTCGCGGCGAAGAATTGCTCATGAACGCCCCATTGATAGTGTAAAAGCGGACACTGGAGAGATTACTCCCACGCAATTTTCAAACAAAGCTGAGATGAAAAGAATTCTTGAGATGAGCGTAACTTACGTCGCACAAAGTTTCGAGCATACATTGGTAAATAAGTTGAAATTCATTGCAAAGAACACGAACTGATCTTTAGCCCTAATTGAGCACCTCGTAGCAAAGATCGTCTGACTATCAGATCCCACTTGATTAATGATGCTTCTTTCGTAAACGGCCAATTGTTTACAAGAAAGTAAATAGCCAACTTCTCATTTATATGCCTCATGGCTAATCCTTTTTCGCCTGTAAATCCGTGGCTACTTCCAAGGACTCGATTCCATTGAATTTTCAAAAGATGTGTTTAAATGAAGCTCTTTTGCAGTTTTAAAAGTTACGCATCCTATATTCTTTTCTGGAGATTCGGTTTGATTGTACATCTAAGAAAACAAAGCTTTATAATTTTTAAACTTTCATTTCTGGTCCTTACGATACTTAATGTTTCATTGTATAGGTAAAAACGGCCTAAACTTCAAATATTACTTGAAACAAACTTTAAATACATCGTATTTCATGCATCGAAATCCTTGAAAACAGCAGAACCCTGCAGAAATGTTTTTAACATTCAAAACTTTCTTTAATGCATATTTACATATCTCTTTAAAATTTTCGTTCTGTTCTTCAAACTTGTCCAGCATGAAATCAGATTAAAAGTTAATTATTGCCGAGTACTTGATAAACACGAAAAGTGGGATTTTCAAATACTAGCTTGAAATAAAATTTCGTTTCATTATCAACATAGCGTATTCGATCACAGAACCGTTTCTCTGCATCTATTTCTGCAATATAATACTCGGTGATACAGAAAACCAAATTTGCGTACCATGCTAATGTTCTTATAAGTTCCATTTTTTAACAGAAAAAACATGCAGCAAAATGTATCAACTTTTTCAATTCTATGATAGAATCTAAGGATTGAATAGCTTCCCAAGATAGAATTGTGTGTCAATTTTCTTTATAATTCATATACATACTTACAATAAGTTACAATCAAATCTCACTTTTTGGCATGGCGTACTCCGGCATATCACCATTGGCAAGATCCACCAGATCTTTTGTTGAGCATCCCGTTGAGGCAGCCAAACATATACTGTCTTCCAATATAATGTAATCTACCTTATGAATTGTCAAAATTTCATGCATTTCGGCGACAGTTTTTCGACCATACATCTGAGAAAAATTTTAGTACAACGACAAGTGAGTTAGTTATTCTTTTTCCAAAACATATTTCAAATATTTAAGAACAGCAAATTCAAAACTTTACATCAGATTCGTACAGTACCTAACCTGGTAAAGCTGTAATGTCCGATCACGCAGCCACTTATCTTCAAAGTGTGGATGATTAGCCAAGTATCTTCCTGTGCAAGCTTTTACTCCAGCCATCAACTGCATACTTCCTGCCCATGACGTTAAAGGTCGCGTTGACCTTTTGATCCATTCCATCAACGCAACAGTATCCGGATCATAAAATTCCTGAATTGACACTTAGTTTTTGATCGTCGCACACATAGCTCACTTCTGAATAAAAATCATTCGGAAACAAAGTTTATATAAAGTGAGAATATCTGTACGAATGCATAAATAAAACTCGTGAACTATACTTGCTCATTCGCCATTTGTTCCTTATAAATACCATAATGATTGTATAGCAAAGTTGTGATTGTAGCTATTACTACTACTTGAACAACAAACCGTCCCGAGTACTTCGAAATCCTGAAGTACTGCAGATCTTATCCTACGTTTCTTTACTCTCAACAAAACAACTGCTCAACTACCTGAACTTATTGTTTGTGCGTTATTTTTTCTTACCATTTATCTTCAAACAACTGCAACTCATATGCATCTCACAGATTACAACTATTTAATAAAACATTTTTAAATAAGTTTCATTGCTTCTCCACACGTACCTTAATATGAATAGTGAAATATTGTAATGTAATAAAGAGAATGAAGCCTTACTTACATCACAGGTAATATGCATGCAACAAGGGCAATTTGCGGGAACCAAAGGTACTTCATTCGGAGAGTAAAAACAGCAATTATTCCACATAACATTGACTGAATGACGATAAAAACCGTTTCTGGCCCAAAATGATCGATAAATGCAGGCACTACAAGAATGTATGCAAACTAAGAAAAAACTAAGGATTCTCTTATTTAAATCAATAATGACATTACCAGATCCTCGATCACAGCATTGCAGCGCAACTGAATATATCGTCATCAGGGTAACAATGAGTATTGATGCTGTGAACAGCGGAAAACAACCATTCAGCGATGTTCGCCGAAAGAAGTCACTATCGAGATAAGCGAAAGCTCCGTGACACAAATATAACGCACTTTCGAAGGGTACTGAGGACCTAAATAAGGCCAATTTTTCAGAGCGACTAGCACTAAACGAAAAAAGTGTAAAATTATCACTATATCGGAAAGATACAAGTTAGCAATCTCTGTATGAAAAGTCTATGAAAAGTTAATACAATATTGTCATATATATATTTGATTATCCAGCCTCAGTTAATTGTTACCATTTTCAGCCCCCTTCATATCAAGCTTCTTCATATTATAATTATATTTTAGTTATTCATAATGTAAGTCTACAGTAAATAGAGATAAAGTGAACAGAATTGCTTACCAAATACAAGAAAATATAACTACCTGGAAATTAAGCCAATTTTAGCCTTTACAAAAGTCCATACATGGGTGTCAGCTTCAGCACCTACAAGATAACGAAGAAACCAGCTTAGCGATAGCGTTAATGCAACGATACAAACAGACTTCAGCAATATTATACTCAGTCGACCCCTGTAATTTTGTCATAAATGGAAATAAAAGGAATAGTAGCAGAAATAATAAGGAGATAGTGGAAACATGCTAAAAATAAATGTATTAACATACACTGACCACTTTCAATCAGTAAAAGGATTGTTATCCACTGCAACAAACCTTTCAGTTTTAGTTGTTAAACGAAGGATCACAATGGAGCTTAAATTAAAGGCCGTACAAATGGAAGCAATATTCATTGGTTGGCCAAACTGCGCTAATACAACCAAGAAAAATGCTTGTGACTGCAGCAAGAGAAGCGAAATAATGGTGGATGATAGATGAGGTATAATAAGACTCATTCCAACCAGAGATATCGACTGTAGCACCAAGATGAACTGCAGCTGTTACGATATTATCGACCCCAAAAATATCATTTCTTCAAATGTTCAAGAAGCTCACTTCTTCAATTATAATGTAGTCTACCAGAGAGCCTTCACGAAAAACTGTGATGAAGAAATCACACCTCACTACAACAATTAATCGAGCAACCGAAGCGTTTCAAACGTGAGCCATCACCTAATCTCTTTCTTCAATTCCACTTTCTTCCTTTTTGATGGTTTTATTTCAAAATTTGAGCTTTTATAGCATACCACAAAGCCATATCATCTTAACCTTGCAGTGACCCTAAAACTACTTTTTCTATTTCGGCACCAATATTTAGTCGTACGATAGGAAGAGAAATCGTTCTCACCATATAACAGAACGTCGAAAATAACTACTAAAACTCTCTTCATTCTACGCATATTTTGCAATTTCGACTTATTTTGCAATTTTGCAATCACGCTGAATGTCGATTAAACTATCAGGATTGCTACATAGCAAAACAGTAGTGAAAAAAAAAATGCAATACAGAGAAGTTACCTGATTAAACTGCCAAAATAAAGCAAATAGGAAGGTGGAGAAGAAAAAGATAAAATAGTATTTTTTGCAAGCAATATTGGACAACCGCAGTACGATAACAATGCACGCGTTTTGCAACCAGAAAAACGGCAATGCAAAATTTTCCCGCAAATTAACAGTGAAGAAAACTCGAGTGCTATCATCGATGTTTGTGAGCATCCATGTGAAAACAAGCAATCCATAGAGCCAACTAAAAAGTTTTCATTTGAATTTGCTGCATATTTTCGAAATGTAGAGGCTGAAAAAAAAGAAGCAAATAAAAGAAAATGATTTGCCTTCCGGTTAGAGCCCAAGCAAGAAGAAACAGTGTTGTAACGCCGAATCCGGCAAAAGCAAAGCATGAATAGACATAAAATAGGATTGGTTTAGGTAAATAGTAGTCCCGAAGCAATCGAAACGATGCAAAAAATTTGTATAAAACAGCGAGTATCAACTCTTGGTAAATGTTGAACCGTTCGAATACGTTAATTTGACGAGGGAATTCAGTGCTGAAACGAAGTAATCAATTACCGATCCACCAGATGTTTTGAATCTAAGTTTTAGAACTTACTGCTTGCTTAAGCTGTTGTCCAAGATCTAGCAGACGAATAATGAAATACTATGCTTACCTGTTATCATGCATCAATGCATAAATTGTGCTATTAAATGACATCTGGGGATGAACGGCAAACTTATAATAGAAGTAATAAAGACCGGCTTCAGTCCTCAATGATATCTCCTGTTCAACTTGCTCGATATGCGAAAACCAAAGTTTCGTCTCATGTAACTCCTGCATATACCTGAAATAGCTTATTCTTCCACTACCAATACAGGATCCAATAAAAGTTATCAAGGAGAAATGGAACCTACTTTCCAAAAATGAAACCACATAACAGTGTCACCATAAAACCAATATAATTCGAAAGACCATCGAAATTTAAATTCAGTCGCTTGCTTAGTACTTGATAGGATGACAACGGAATGCGTTCCGCTGACTTGGAAACTTCGTAATCCATTTAATCGGTGTCAGAGTATGCGTAAAGATACATAGAATGAGGCAGTATTTTATCAGTGTTGAGGAAACAAATTAATTGAAAAGCTCCTGAAATAACAGCTTTCAGTCCTAACTAACATACTGTATCGCATGGTCTCTCTAACACGTATTTTCTATAAAGAATTTATGTTGCTTGTTAGTCGCCGAACATTATCAAGTTGAAAATTCAAAATCTACAACACGAGTGTGGTCAGCTGCGCGCATAGTCAGGGTCATCAAAACTGAATATGCAGCTACAATCAAATTAAGTGGTCCCTCTCGATAATAGCATCGCTACCACAAATTATTTCACTATGATAGACATTTTCCACATCAGTTCTGGGAAATAATGGACCATACAAATCATCTTAGTCTCTTTGCATGGATTCAATATCGTCAGACACATCAAATACGAAGTTCTCGTTAAAATAAATTAAGCCTCAGAGATAACGACTCACCAAACTGAACCACTTCTATCGTATCATATGATACGTCGACGCCAGACAGAGAAATGTCTCCCCGTAACAAAGACCACCAACATTACCATCACCTATTATATGCCCACTTTTAATGAAATCTTTCCCCCACTCCATTTAAACCCTTATTGCCATTGCACAAGACTACATATCAGTTTTTTACATGATCTTCAAAAACTTAAATTACCAATGGAACCAAGGTTCTATGAACAAGAATGTAAGAATTCCGTTTTGCGCTTCTCGTTTTTATAAAACAAGTTCAGGATGAGTAAAAAAAACTAATCCAATTATTTGGCACAAAAAACTTGCTATTAGACGTCTTTTAACGATTTATAAAAAAGGCGCGCTATACTTCTTTTTTCGTAATTTAATCATGAGTTGAACTTCTTTACAAACTAATGAAAATGCATTCATTATTTAATAAATGAATAAAAGAAAAGCGGAATATAATATAAGAACATATCAACACAACAATAAATCAGAATGGTGGTTGATGAATTGAAAAGATGCCATCTGGAACCCTTTTTACGCCCACAAAAAAACTTCGTTCATTAAACATTAAAAGAATCTAAGCTTCAACGTAATCCATCTGTCTCATCAAATAATGCGCTGTCGATTCAGCAATAGTAAGCAATGGATGATCTCGAATTTCACTTTCTTCGCGTCCAATACTGACTACCTGAAAAAAATCAACAAATCATAATTCAAACTATGAGCATATGAGCAGTTTAGCACAATGATCACGCAAATTGGCTAGGAACTAGACTATTCTTTTGCTGTTCCGAACTCGGATATGATACCTTAAAATGAATAGTATTACCAAATTAGAGCTAAATGAATCGTTTTTAAGAGTTATTAAGGGTTTTGATCTCGGACTTAAGATTCAGTATATATTTTTCTAAAAAACAAATGGAGTCGAAATAACTAAAAAGAAGAAGAGGAAAAATGAGAAGAAAAGGAAACAACACGAGAGAGATGAGGGTTCTAGTCTCACACTTCTAGCCTCCTTACCTCTGTTTTTACACAAAAGTGACACAAGGCAGCTAATTAGCTAGTACCTACTGTCTATTCATCATTCTCCTTTCCATTAATAATTGTAATGACAACGAGATCTATCAAATACTCAAATAAGTTATAAGAAATTTGTTATATTCGCCCTATATTATTATGATCTAAAAAAACACCTGGTCAATGTTTGGTAGACGCTAATGCGTTCATTACCTTGCAAGCTGTGCTGTTTAAATTCGCAAATAGTTCTTATCGTTGCTAGTCTTTATTATCTAAATACGCGTACAAAGGCAATCCCTTATCTTTTCTGGTTCAATAACAGAATCCCGAACCAACAGCTGCAAAAATTAAAAACTAACTCACCTTGATGATCTTATTTAATTCCTTCCGCGCAACGGCATTTTTAACCAAATCATCTAAAGCAATATTTCCTCCCTTTCTTCTTTGCTCATCACCATCTTCCTGCAGTAATATCATTTCTTAATAGAAATGACATTATTTATATTTAAACTGATAACAACTTCCTTCTTATGAAAAACGACAGCTCTTACACCAATGAAAACGGGTAATTACAAAATTACGGACTTACAATTCCATTTGCATTGTGGTCTGTTCCATGTGACAATTGATAACCACAATTTCTCAATGCAAATCTTACTTTTGCCGTAGCACTCTTTATCAATAATATTAGTGATCGCTCCACAGCTGGAAAAATTTTCAAATCATTTGATTATCACGTGAAAGCGATCTTAACATGCAATCAAAAAGTTTTGATTGAAAAAACTAATAAAACTAAAAATAATTATGAACATTACTGAAAAGCAGTTTATCTAAATATAAGACACAGTGTATAATAAGCGTATAGTAAGTTTTTTAAAAAAAAAATAACTTGTTTTCAAAACCCGTGCTACATAACTCTCCTTGTGGTCATTCAGCACTTCTGAATACTGTCTGGTTTCGGAATGTTGATAGGTTTTCTCAACTTTCTTTCCTTCACTGCATACAATATCAACGCTAAAAAAAATTTCAAAAACAAAGAGAAGTCAATTAAATATTTTTTTCAAACTAAAGTCACTTCCATATCTGGAATAAAACTAAACTTTGCAAACATACTCTTTCATCCAGATCTCATTATCTACTTGAATATAACACAGATGAAATGATGAATTACTTTTGGCGCTTATCCGAAGGACGCATCAACGATAAATGAAAACTCCCAAATAACAAACCAATAGCGGATGATGCTTTCAGACCAAATCCACTTCCACGTCTGAAGCACAGGCAAACGTTCAAAATTCATCAGCTTGTTCAAATTTTAATCTCTTTCTACTTGATATATTGACCACTTTTCTTCAAACTCATAAAAACCAGCCTCCAAAAAGCATGTTAAACATCTTATCATGATAATAAACCTATATACAAATTATATACGTCAAGTTCCCGAGTATGCCTTCCAAACTGAGACAAACTTACGTATCAACCATACATTTCGGATCATTCACCGTATTATGCAGTTTAAATATTGATTTGCAACGCAGATAGCGATAGATATTCCGGTAGTATCCAACACCAAACAGATCAAAAATTGGCTATAAAAGTTATACATGGATTAAATTGAAGTGGTCGGAAATACAAGATGTTGCTATGCATGACCAGATCACATCTTGCTATTTAGTGACACGTCCAAGAAAAAAGAAATGAAAGGCTTTTTCTATAGCACCCGAAGTGAAGGAAAAGATTCCAGACATCTAGCATAAGTAAGGATAATGAAAAGTGGGTACACAAAACGCCTCTGATGCAGTAAAGTTTATGTCTTCAAAAATGAAAAAAAAAACCACAAAAATTAACCCGAGGATTAGTGAACATATTGACGTCTCAAGCCGATTAACCACAGTACATTATAACGTTGCCAAGATCCAACGTTTACCAATATCATCCAACTGAAAACAAAAAAAGACAATAACACATCTTAGGAATAAGAAACTCGAATAACAAAAATACAAATAAGAAATGCCCATACCTATACAATAGGTCTAACTTTGTCTTATTTCCATTTAATCCTGCAAACGTCCACATAAATTGTTTCTCATTTTTTTTTAATACCAAGTGTTCTCAGTCCTTGTTATAACATATATGATGCATATTTTGCAAGTTTATCAATTCATCATAACATGCACGATTTCAACCGTATCAATTCTTGCGACTCTCGTAGTGATAGGGATTCGAATTTCACAAAGATGATGCTAATAATTAACAAAATTAAAAGATCTCCCAGTAACTTCAGCCTGGCTCTACACAACGCTAATAATCTGGACGTCTACCACTTCAACTAAAATCTTACCTCCACCTTTCAGCCTTTTACTTATTCAAAGAAGGAACTCGGGACTTCGGAAGAAGTCCAAGAAACTCCGCAGGAAGTAAAACGAGATCAATTCAGCCAATCAAATCTGAAACATTCCAAACAATCAAAACATTAACCGACTGCACAACACTTTTATTGGTCCACTGTGCAACACTTATGCAACTAACTCCACAAATTAGGTTGGGTGACTGGACGGACGAAACTTGTAGTGATTCAGAACAGTGGTAGGTAAAGACTGTGCTGTTGAGTATAGTTGAACAGGATAGGATGATAGCTTCTGATTGCTTATCTGCTCATTTGGGATTTTCTTGACTCCAATATTTTTTCGAATTAGGTTCCTTGCAAGGGACTTCTCAGGGATATCCCATATTTTTGATATTCTTCTCTGGTTTCATAGAAGTTTTAGTGGACCGAAACCTGAAGTTTAGCGTAAATTGAAATTTTATGGGAATTTGGACACAAAAGGGAATATTTTCAGCATTAGTTATTCCAAAAAAAAAAACCCATTTTCTTAAAATGAAAAAACTGGACAAGAGCGTGAAAATGACGTGGGAGTTTTAATAAACAAGAGGAATAGTCGAACTGTTTATATCTGTTGACTCAGATATAAACAGTTCAAGTATTCTGTTCTTGGAGTTAACACGCAACAAAATAAACCTTTAGATTAACAAACATGCATAGCGCTGGAAAGTGTATGAAAACAGTTTGTGGAACGGATATATAAGATACTACTCATCTATCATGAATTTTTCACTTCCCCTCATCCATGAGCCTACTTTTCCATCCTCCAATTATTGACTTATTTACTTATTCTACTGAGTTGACAGCAATGAGTCAGGTTTCACGGATACGATAACAACATGTCATTTATAATAATCTTTGGAAAGAAGTTCAGAATTTTGACCATTAAATCAGTCATGCGCTGTTGACAATTGGTAATGCTCGCTCTTTGCAGATCAGCATCAGCACCGTCCGCTTAACAGACATGTCTAGAAAGTACTTCGCCAATACCTATTTACCGTCAATTCAATGCAAGAGATCTTTTAAGGATAGTGGAAGTTTTTTTACATCCAAATCTCATATGGCACGGACACCTGAATAATCACGTAATTGTGAGCAAAGTATTGCAAGGAAAGTTCTTAAAAACAGACCGTCAACTTCTTGTTAGATGTTTAATTTTAGTAAGGTAAATGGCAGTGGAATAGTTTATCGACAGATTGATAACCTGTTCAGGATTGACCATTGGACAGCTATCTGGCTACCAGTTATCAAGAGTGAAGTGAACGCGAACAATGGAGATCGATCAACATGGTAACTACATACTGCAAAGGTACCAGTGAAAATCAATCTCACTTGTCCTACTTCATGACGATGGCGGCTACGGAATGGGATAGTGACACTACATACGACGGCATTAGTCATTACAGTACATCTCGTGAATGATGGATGAAAGCTAATATTGCCGGTGCCATAGAGATGGGCTCGATATGACTGGTCTGTGGATAGATCATCTATTTGAATTGAAAAGGTACTCAAGTAACCTTGAAAACTTTTAAATATCATTACCGAACGATTGCAAATTTGATTGACAGCAGGCGCTCTATGGGTCATTCCGGGCTGAATTATATTTTGGTTGAAGCAGTAAAGTAACAAAAAATTGCGTCTTTTCATTTTTTTTTAAATGAAATTTGAATTTAGGCTAAAACGATTTCCGGATTAGTTATTCGTAACATCTCCCAGTTCTATTTCTATGAAAATTAAACTGAAAGATCAAATACGGTTGGATTCGGCGGCGTCAGCTTTTTGATTATCTCCGGAAAGTGAGGAGGATTTCGTGAACCATGATTGGAATGAAAGCAAAAAAGTGGGATTAGCTAAATGTATGGTGATGAAGACTTTTATTAAAGACTTCCAAAGACGAAATTGCCATTTCCGAAAAAAGGAGATGACGTGAAGTGACATCGTTTTCCATAGAGAGACGAGAATTGGTGAACTGAGAACCCAACGGCGACAAAGCATGAGAGACACGCCGGTAAGGATGTTGGATGAGGAGACTATGACAAACGTCCCCCGCTAACACATTAGGTGGACAGAGCTGGGGAGAGTGGGAGAAGCGTGAAAGATAGATAGGTGGGGGTGGAGAAGAGGGAAAAAAGGAAAGTTTGGAGGACTTCTTGGACGATCCCACCTAAACCATGGCAAGGTGAATCGGAGTCCAGCCCCTTTTGGCGGGACATTTGCTGAATGACCCATTGCCAATCTTCGGATATTGGTCGATCTTTTATTTGCAGAAGCCTATTGTTTGCATGTCTGAATGATGCTATCGCTCGCGTTTTCTCGCGTATGATACAAGAAGGGTTACCCAAGGGACGGATAACACTGACTGCATTAACTATCTTCATTGGCATACCTCAATACTAGCCATAAAAACACCTACAGTTCCTGTGTCCACTTGCACTTCCTTCCGGACAACAATGCATTTTGTGATCAGGCAAGCAGTCATCTAATGAGGATGAATGTTGCTCCATATGACCATAGGTCAGATGAAGCAACTCTGAAATGCACTTATCGAGGGGAGGGGGGGAGGGAAGAAACAATGCTTTAAATTAAAAGAGAGATTGTATTAAGTCAGGGGAGAAAGGTACTTTGAATTCTCCTTTTTTACGAATCTCTGGCTTCCATTTCATTCTTATCAAAGTAAATAAATCTTGAAAATGGTCATCAACATTCAGATAAACGGCGCGGTAACGAAAATGAAGTGAACAGTTAGTTACGTCTGCCAAGTGAAGAAGTGTAATCCCAGTCAACATTGTCGAGAAGGTGCCGAATAATGCAAGTCCTTATATATCACCCATGCCGTGAGATAAACCAGGGCAGGACCGCACCCAACCATCAATGTGTTTATTCTGAAAGCGGAAATTTGTTGAAGTGAAACGATAAGTAGGAAGAATCGGAAACCGTTTAAATGGTGGAAACGACGGAACAATGGATACCCTGTACTTACATCACCTCATGCTAAATTGGAAAAATGAACTGCCCGCTAAATATGCCGAGAGACCGTATGATGTCCTCTATGGAAGTGATCTGTATTACTTATTGGTAGGTAATAACTTCTAAAATGATGATTACTTGGAGGGAAATGATGTGGAATAGCTGGACTTAGTATCCGTTGATATCACTGTAATGCCGAGAGTAACGCATTAAGTCTAAGTGGGAAAAGGTGTTTTTTAATTTCGAAAGGTTGAAAAATTACGACGCGTGAGGAGAAATGTTTCTATTTCAATAAAGCCACATTACGACTTTCTGAAACGAATTGTTACTGATATGTTGTTATCACTCACCTTTCATAAGAATTACATAACATTCCATTACCATATTATTCAAAGTAATTTCGTTAAATTATGTTTTCTTATTGTGAAAGTTTTGCTGACGTTCCCTGTTAGTGCTTCACATGACATTTCCTTTAACCGATATGACGGCCTCACCTTTTACGTAGCGCGACAAAAAAATCTAATTTTCTCTCCAGCTTAAAAATTTAATCTGCATTATCATTATCAGCATTCCAGCTTTGTGCGTTGTGCTGTTAACGTAAAAACATCAGTGAAGAACAAATTCATTTATCTCCAGCTATTCCGTTTTGTCCACCTTGTCCCGCTCCAATGAAATGAATGACGGAGCGAATAAATGTTTTTCTCAGAGTTTTTCTTTATGAAAATTTTTAACATAGTTATTTTTTTTTAGTTATTTAATCAGAAAATCAAAGACCTTCAAATAAAGTTCGGTTAGAAGAAGTTTAGTAAAAGCTATTGCAGAAATGCACCCACAAACAAATGAACAGATAGAGAAATAAGAAATCCATTTATTTTGAAAAGTTGGTGAATTAAAAACTAACAGTCTCCCCGAAGATTGATTGAATGAATGGTCATAATCCCTAACCTCTTTCATCATCTTCGTGCATGCGGATTAAATAATTGTGTCAGGAATCACGAAATTTTAGAAGGAAGTTAAAAACATCATCCTACGCGCACTTAAAGGGAGTGAACTCCAATTCACAGGTCATTGGAAAATTTTACCTACTTATCTTCATTTTACAGATAAACAGGCATAAACAGTCATGTAAGTCATGTAAGATCTCTTTTTTTGTGACTGTTTGGCACATTATCCAATCCTTGTCCTAATCAAATCCTAGAATTTGCAGTTTCTGCAGCCCAGCCAATCTTCGGCCTACTTTGGAAGACTATCAGTTTTTAATCCAATAACTTACCAAAGTTAGGGATGACGAAAAAAGAAAAAGCGCAGTTGAAAAAAGGCATTTCTCAGAAAATCAATCTCATTACTTTTCTCTTACCTATAAGCTTTTCGGCTTCAAACTTTTTTAATTAGAGCTTCAAATTCCTGTTAGTGAATGTAGAGCATCCATTTGAAGGAAATTTTTACTGAGATATATTTATGAAGGCATTTGGAAACGCTTCATGTTAACAGAGGGCCGTGAAGAAATTTAGCAAAATGTATAAATAAATGTAAGTCATAAGCCTCAGCGTCGGATGTTACCAAGCATTTCGTGTTTGCCTTTCCACTGGGATTAAATTACTATTTTTGATTACGTCCTCTCTGATGATTGCACCCCCGGTAAAGATGCAATCCGAATTCTCTAAGCTTGCCACTTCATCAGAAAATAGTTACTATCACAAGGAAAAACGACTCGAGAGTTTAAAATGTATAAAGTTGTGAAATGAATTTCAAGCAGTTTTTAAATATTGCCTAATTTTTCTGAACAACAGGAAGAGAAATTTAGATTGAACAGTAGTGATCTCTAGCTAAGTGTCACAAAATGTTGTTGTTAAATCCTTTTTTCTATTTATGACAGAACTTTAAGAAATAAAATGTCCGGATTGAGGCTCCTAACAAAGTCCTCTGTTTTAAAACTTGTTGCACTAATATTATTTTGTGGCTGTTAATCTCAAAGTGAAACTGCTGAGATCAGCAACTAATTGTTGGAATGTTCGGTACCTCAAACTGCTCGCCTTTCCTAGCCATACCATAAATAACTGTCTTCTTATAATCTTCCTGTACGCATAATATATATATATATATATAGTTTTTTTTTTTTTAAGTAAAAAAGATTAAAATTAATTGCTGTATGGCAAGCTACTTTCTTGGTCCCAGAATCAACTATTAAGACAGTCATGCTCTCTAGCGAACTTCATCCCAGAAATCAGTTTATAAGCTTACTTAAACAAAAGCTTGAACATTAATATCGCATGTTCGAAACAGACTTTACAAAGCCAATTTGCATAAGTTTTGCACCACTTTTCTTCCTTCTCTCGTTACCGCTTGAATACGTTGTAAGTGTCCAAATTTACCACAATTTAAATTGGTTCACAAGCTGTTCAAATAGTGCTACTTCTGGACGACAAAACGTTTGAATGAGGGACCAAATTATAGGAAAAATGAAAGTAGAGGAAGTTTTCCGTTCCACAATTCATTTTATTTGGGAGGAGTATAGTGCAGAATAAAATTTATATCCTTCTTCATTTCATTTGCATCCAACTCTTCAAATTCGCCTTCTTTAGTACTTTTCAGAGAAAAAAACGAGTCCACTACAGTGACTTACCTAACAGTGTCGTAAGCATCATATGCAGACTTGATTTGTATTGATATGCTTTGCGGATGCATATGTGTATTCATACATGCAGCTAATTAATGAAGATTAGGAAGATGATTTTAAAAGAAAATTATAATATATTTCATTTTTCCCATCGATAGTCCGTCATTTTGCCGAGGAGTAGACATGTAGTTGTTACCAGCTATCGTGTATGGACAACCTTACCTCTTCCATCTCTTTCAATCTTCCACCGTTCCCTTCATCTCCCCTTCCACCTCTACATCAGCAACCTCTTCAAATCAATTACCAGAAACTGATTTCCACCTCCAACGCATCGCACTCACCCTCCTTTACACGCAAACAGTTTGCAACTTTTTTTTACGAGCCGAATTACACTGGTCATCTATGGGTCGATTTCAGAGACTTTCAGTAAGTTCCTTATTTTCCCCAATTTATCCGATAATAATGATAAAAAACTCCTGAAAGTCATCATGGGACTTGCGGAAACTTTCCTGCATACACACACATATGCATTTTCCACTTCTCTCTCTGTCTCAAAAATGGGTGATAAAAAGACATTATCCAACTTGACGTTTGTCTCATCCATTCAAGAACAACCGATTTTAGGAGCGGGCCTTTCATGTAACCACCCGCTTAGTTCAGTTCTCAACATAATTTGTGCTTTCAACCACTTTCACTCACAAATTCATTCTACTCTTTACTTACGTATATATAGAAAATTACTTAAGTTTGCAATTAATCTAATAATTTCATGTGAAAAACTTTGATTTTAATTGGAAAAAATTGAGTATGCAGACCTATACTTATTTTCTATTTAATATTTTGCAAATGTAGTAATAGTTAAGAAAAAGGACTCTACTTTAGTCACTTTCCAAAACGTATCGACAGACAGGTCTTGCCAAAGAAAAGCGAAGCTTTAAGTAGTACATATGGTAGAGTGGAATTAGTTTCTATGAATTACCAAAAAATGAATAAGCTAATGAAAGAAAAAGTAGTCTGAGAAGAGGCCTAAGTCAATGAAAGAAAAAGTGGCCCGAGAAGAGGCCTTTTTTTGAACCATCTCACTTCTACCATTTGTACAGACTACAGACAACTCGGTTAACGGGCCTTTGTCGAAAGCTTGCACTTCTATGTTCAATTATTGCATGCATAATGGTTGCTGAGAAATGCTGTTTTCCGTATTGAAAACAATTCCTTTAAGGTGGGATTATTTAGAAGCACTGTTTCTGTTTCATGTAGAATCAATCATCTGATAGGATTCTTTCCATTAGCTCATTTAATGAGATGTAAGAAGGGAAGGTTGGAAATATTAAAGATGTCACAGAAATACGTACAGCAAATGTTCTGTTATGAATATTAAGGTAAATACTTTCAACGAGGACAGATTCAAAACGAAGGCTTTGCATTAATTAACATTCTTTTTGTTTCTTCCTAACTGCAATTGTTAAGAATCTTTGAATAGATCTAATTATCAGCGAACTACTTCATCACCTTAAACATAGCCATTTCAACATTGTTAAAAATCGCGAAACCCCGGGATTCCATATTGAGAAAAGGGAAGAAAGGAAGGGAAGAAGGCAGTCGATTGTGAGAGAAATTTCGTGGAAGCGATACCATATTGCTCCGCTTCAGCAAACATTCCAATATCTTGAGTTCGATGGACTATTCTGTCCCCCATCCTTTCGCTAGTGCTAACTAATTATCATCTATTACTATAACGGCTACCATTTTCGGCCAGTCAATAAATTGGCCCTCAGTGAGTGAACATCTCCTGTAATTTAAATCTAAATTAGTGCGAAGTTTACGTTTATTTTTGAATTGCAATATGGATCGAATTTCAGCTCCAATATGTGTTAGACTTTAATTTCCAACTAAACCTGAAATACTTCCATTCGAAATCTAATTTCAGTGATTCATTCTGCTACATCAACGAAAATAAGGGGAAAAGGAAATGTGTGTCATAGCACTGTTAAGAATATAAAGCTTCGAAGGAAATAATTAAAAAAGGAAGAAAACAGGAAGACAGGAAAAGGGTTGACAGAAGAGAACAATGGACAAAGGTCAACGTTACAAAAATCGTTATCGCGGCGGTATTTATCTCATTGTCCATTTCATCTATTTTTCCTCTTTCTCTCCCTTTTTCTCTCTCTCCTTCTCCCTCTAACTCGCTCATTTTCACGGCTTCTCTCTATTGTGTCCTTGTAAAGTGAGATATCGATCTGTCCCTTTTCCTGTCCTCTTTTTTCCACGTTGCACTTCGGTCCAGTTTGCTCTGTCCACTCGATGTGACCGGTAGACAAATAAATAATAAAACGATTGTCACTCTGCCAACTCTGTTGTACGGAGGGAGTATTATTTATCAGGAGTGTAAACGATAGACTATTAGGACATTCCGGAACCAGACTGGGTTCCGGAAAGTCCAGACAGTCCACCGTTTTTTTTTTGTAGTGAATCGAGATATATTTACAGTATCGAGAAACGGATTAAAATTTTACTTCATTGAAAAGACCTCACCGAAACAAACCTTTTTATAACCTCATGAACCGCTTGATGTGGTTACCTTAGTTTTTCAATGATACGACAGATCCACAGATGGATCGAAACTGATGAGTTGAGCTATATTAACTGTAGCTGAACATCATGTAAAAAGAAGCAAATAGCACTGCTACAGCCATTGCAATGCTAAAAGAAAGTTTGTTTCAGATGCACGATGGTAAACGTTCCATAATACATTTATTGGATGGACAACAACTGGAACTTACCATTCAACCACGATTAGTTGTCCATGAATTGTTGAATATTATTGCCAGCCATGTGGCCTTGAAAGATGCCGATAAGCAGTACTTTGGATTAGCTTATGTGGACCACCTGTTAGTTTAATGCTTATTTTGATCAGTTTTCCCGAACTTAAGTATTCTCTATTACCATCAGTATTCCTCGACTTTTTTCACAACCTTCAAGAAGCCATAACCGCTGTTTCATTACGACATCTGTCCAATGCCAATGCTAATGGTTAGCTTAGCTTGGATCACATCCCGGAAGTTTAATTCAATTCGAGAGAAGCCAATCCGAACCACCGTGTCGATTGGCTTCTTTTATCAGAAAATTTAAAGCTGGACCGTGTCCAATATGGTTACACTGGAAGATGCACTTGTTATGCTGAATAGTGATCAGATTACCTTGCTGATTGGTTGATTTCCTTGTTAATGAGATAAACTAAAACAAACAGGTGAAAAGAAGTAATTGTGTGAGAAGCAGGAAGGCAACTAGCTGGAACCAATAGAAAACAGGCGCATTAAGCATTATCAATTAAATATAGCCGCTGAAGAAATCAAAATCTGTGCGGGAAATTGATCTTTTGATTGGTGAAACTGAAAAGAGAATTTTGAAAACGGAAATTCCCATGCCGTGTGAGGACAGCATACATATAGATCAAATAAGGGGTAGAGTCGTTCGCTATGGAAAATGTCAGAAATGAATTTTGCGGAGTATGCGCAGCTATTGCACTAACCGTTTGCATTTTTCATTATTTTCAGCGAACAGTATCACTGGTTGCCCACGGATAGACGGGTCTTGGAATATGACATCCCACGAAAATCTCATCAGTTACATGTCGTTTTGGAGTTACACCATAGCGTAAAGTAGGAGTTTTGAAGTTAAATAACATTATAGGGTAAGAGTTTTGGTGGTAAATCATGGAGTAAAGTAAGAGGAATCGGACTTCCTAAAATCTTAGATCAAACAGTAACATTTTCGATAAAAATGATGCATTTCTCATTCTTTTCAATGTTGCATTTATTCGTTTTTAGGTTCTTTGTTGATTCAGTACTCACCCTGTGTCATCCATCAGCTGTTGAGCTCTATTTTTTGGAGACAGCCAAACGATTAGTTAAAGTGAATTTATCTCCACATTGTTGCGTTTTCATTTTCATTACAAACTTTTGTATCTAATATTAAATTAGCTAAGGCTAATTAAATAGAGATCAAAATAACTTTGTTATCAATTTATTTAAGCATGGTTGTTTATGCGCAGAATATTACAAAGTATTTTTAGGGTTTACTGGAATTCACGGATCTGGAATACTATAAAATTGCATCCAGCTTCTTACAAATATATTGTGGCAATTATGTAAGGTAGTGTTTGAGTATCATACTCCAGCTGATAATGTGATGTTTCTTTAAAAGACATCATTTTATTAAGATCGTACTTGGATTATAGATTATTAAAAGCTTTTTAATTTTTTATGTTGCGTGACATATTTGTTCTTGAATTCATGACTTTCCTCAAATTGCTGACACAAGTAAAATGGATTTCGGCAATAGTGAGTGAACGGCAGGCATTCGGATCAAAGTGACAGCTTACGAAAACGCAGTTGATTTAATAATACTCCATTTTCAGTGATGAAAAGGCTCGATGTGTATTAACGGAGCTTGTACCAATTCCAAATGGAGTGCTGCATACATACGATGTATCATTAGAGGATGTTGAAAAGAATGTAATCGAACTGTACAAGGATCTTAGTGGCGTACCCAAGGGAGTTGCAATTCTGAAGTAGTCATTTTTTACTTTTTTGCAATTTGCATTTCAACTAAGCATTGATAGATTTGACATATATACATGAATGAATAAGCAGTGCTGTTTGCAGCTTTTTACAAACTGCAGAAAGATCTTCAACTCATGGGTGTCATTTTTATCAAGTGCGGGACAAAGCTGGCCAGCCATGGACTGTTGGCATCAGCAATAAGGGGATATTTCAATATGATCCAACTGATATCTCCAAACCGAAAAAGGTTCTTTAGTTGCCTACTATTAATTCACAGTTGACGTTTATGCTCTCTGCTCTACTACTTCAATTTTAATCATTAACTTCCACTTTTGCTTAATTGTCCATTGAAATGTGCTAAGAATAAACTTAAAATATTCCATCTACTTTTCCCTTCTCACCAGCAAAACCTTTGGCATTATACCTTATATTTTCCAGTTTGTCAGTATTTCACCAAACCAACGGTTGTGCACAGTTGGTAACCTAACACGCCCATATTGATATGATGCGTTCTTAATTTCATAAAAAAACACGACATTATATGTATACAATGAAATCATTGCCCAGATAGATGCTTTCTGGCTTTTCGATTACTCTGTTGCTGACTTGGTTTTAGATTTTCAATTGGTCTCTGTTGGACAATCTCTATTATCGGGATCGGAAATTCTCAATCGAGGTACGAAATACACGGTTAGTTTCTATAACATGTATTATTTTACTTCTTGTGCATTTTGTATTATTTGTGGGTTTTTCTTGCGAAGGACTTGGCTTCTAGTTTTTCAGTTGTTTGATGCAAAGAAATCTGTGTCAAGTGAAAAGTTATTGTCACTTGAAACATATCAAAACGAAGAATTGCTTCTACTGTTATACTGCAAAAAAAAATGACCCTTATGTACTCCACTTCTCCCATTCGTCTGTCTTGCCATTTGACTTTGTAGAGGTGTAATCTCACATTCATGTATTACTTGTTCCCTAATACTTTCAATATGCTGATGTTTTCAAGTTCATTACTAAAAATGATAATTGCTGTTTTTTTAATGGGAATTTGGGTTTTAGGTTTATTCAATCATCCGGCTATGCAAACAGTATATTGGATAGTGCGGGTGGTTTGGATTCAGATGACGAGCTCGCAAAAGCTGTGAGAGACCCCACAACTCAGTAAGTTCCATTTTGAGAAAACGGCACTGAATCTTTTGCTGCATTTCGAAATATGTTAGCGGTTATCTTCAGTGATAGAGTTATAATTCAGAATAATTTCGTTTTTTTTTTTAAATTTCAAGGAATGTGTGCCACTTACTCGCATTTCAATTATAATGGTAATTGTAGACATTGGTTTGCGATCTGCTTACTTCTGGAAATGATTGGACTATTTTTAGAGTATCTGTATCTAGACGATCAATTGCATCTTCTGCTGTACAAGTGCATGCTTTCTATTGTGACACTAACTTTTTGTGCAAAACAATTTGGTCAACAGCAATATCACTCCATCAGTTTTATTTGGATCAGCGGACGTGTGCTAGTGCCAATGTGAGTAACTTCTTATCACTCAATATTCTTAAAAAAATAATGAAATACAATCTTTTTCAGGAGTGCCCTTCCTAGTATTCGTTTTCACATCCATTAATTTTCCCAAAATAATGTTTGACTTATGATTGTTCTCATTCCCAGTGACTTCTTTTTGAGAGATATAAATCTGTTGTTTGTTCTCTCGATTACCCGTTAGCAATAAATTCCAGACCTTCAAGAATTTTTATTTATGTCTTTGTAGTTGGGTAAAGTATCCACGTAGACATCCAGTTCTAAAACCTGCTGCAAATGAAGAGTATCCTCCCATTATTTTATCTTAATCATGTTTTCCATTCATAAGACTTTAAAAAAGTAAAAGAAAGATTAATATATCGTCAGAAAACCATAAGGATAAAAATTATGGGTGCTAACATTGTATAATTCTTTCTCCGCTCCAACTATACAGTAATGCTAAGATGAAATGGATGTTTCGACTGATGAGCACATTATATCCCTTACTTTTATTTATGTTTGTATCGGTCCGTCACTTCGTTACTGTTCAAATATTTATTAACAATATCAACTAAGTATTTTGACTCTATTATATTTTCACTCATTTGAAACCACTAGTTGAAGTAACCTCTAGTTAGCTGGCTAAAGCTTGATTTCTTTAAAACTTGAAACTTAACACTGTTAATTACCCCACACAGAACTTTGGAGAAATAATAGAAATGCGGAGAGAAGATATCAAATGTTATTTTTTTTTGCATTTTTTCGAAACTTTCATGTGATACATTTCTCAAATCAATTCAAGTCGTGGATTCAACTCCTAATTTTCAAAGTATTCTTGGTGGTTGTTGATTCTCAAATTATGTATTAATGTTGGTAGATCTCAGGTAGTAGCCAGTAGATAACTCATGCAAATTCATGCGCAGGGATGAGAACCGAAAGAAATATATACCACTACGGCTATAATTTTAGTGGGGCAAGAAAATGGTTGTCTAATGGAGAGTCCGTTCAAGCTGCTACAGAGAAGCCAATGACATGACAATTTTATTGAAGACAAATGTGCATAGTGACTGTGCCAGTTAATCCCAGCAGTAGTATTATACATATCACATTTCCGTCAGTTCACTTTATTTACCGGGGTCAAGTTCCAATGTATATGATCTTTCAAAAAATAATGCTTATTCTCATTTGTAAGTTTCAGTAGTTACCTGAAATATAGACCTTCATTTAACATGATAGGTATGCATTTGAGTGGTACTTACAAGTTTTATTATTAACATTAGTTTAATCTCTCACCTTGGAATACTTACGGTCGTTAATCGAAATGCAAGACTTCTACTGGGCTTCCTGTAGCAAGGCTATACCAGATGAAGTGTCAGCGAACCATTCTCAAAAATGTTTTGCAGATGTCGAACGTATAGCATTTCGTATATATTCGAGATACAAGCTAGCAAAAAGATAAAAGTGTATTTAACTTGTTAACCAAAAACTTCAATAAGCCGATGTTCTCATAGTCAGAGAAACAGCCCACAACCCATCCACTCAAAACAGTAAGTCATACAAGCAAACAATCACCTATATAAGAGCGAACCGCCTGCCAAAGTAACAACCAACCACACTCGAAAACAATAATAGCCCTACAGACGATCACTCATACCTTCCAACTCTCCATCACACTGTATCGCACGATGCAGTGGATGGTTTTGACACTCTATTCGTCAGTATATCAACTATGTCGAATATCCCCCTATTCCCTCACACACATACATACACACTCACATGCGAGCAGACGACACATCATACCGGAAATAAGACAGTCATCCGTCCACCGTTATGTGCATGTTGTGTTACAATTCATTCCATAGCAGCATAGTCGGCTTGCTGTGTTAGATGTGTAAGTGATTTTTGACTAGTGGATTTTCTCCATGCATCCATCGTCTATCTGTCTTCGGTTTCTTCTCGATTGGTATCGCGGTTCATGATGCTATAAGTGGTATGCTGAGCAGGTTTCTTTTTTCTTTTCTATTGTTAGAAATATGGATACGGAAGTCAGTAATGTTGTCATGAAAGTTATTTTCGTCGAGGCCCGAACTTTCGTCACTGAACAGTGAAAGGAAAGGGAAGATGCCCGAATGGAACTGTGTCGCTAAAAAGAGCGGCTGTCTGTGTGAAAACTTCTAATGTCTCAGAGCATCTGTTTTCTACATTTCATTTGATTTATACAATGAGAACTATACTGTAAATTTATTTCCATATCGGACGAGGCGTATGAGGTGAGATAGATTTGGATAGAGGAAAGGGAGGGAGAGGGAGAAGAGAAAGTCAAAGGTGTGTCCGTATGAATTTTCTGAGTAACTTCCACATTTTTTTCATTGTCGAATTTGCTCATTTGTTATTTGTACTTCAGCTTTCTTTTCCATTGGCACATCGTTCAATGAAGTGTGGCTGTACTAACCTTCGTGTGGAAAACAAATTATAAGGACTGGACACAAATAATTGCAAACTGATTAGCATTAGTTTGTTTGTAACCAGTTCTTATCAGAATAACAGAGAAAGGAAAACGGAAGGGGATGAGGGAACTACTTCGTTAATGACTATCGATTGCCGAAAATAGTGATATCGTAACATTTAACCTTTTCAGTATTGTTTCAAATCAACTAGTCATTTTTTTTTTCTTTATATCAAGAAAAGTTATTTCCCGAAAAAAGAATCCCGATGAAGTCAGTTTTCTGTTTTAGTTAAAATATATTGTAGACCAAAAGTTGAAATATTTACTGATAGAAAATGCACAATCATGGAAATGCTACAAATATTTTTTGAATCGTCTATCGGTCAGTGATAACTGGAAGAGAGAAAAAAAGGGGTGGGACAGTTATGCTGTATGTTTAAAGATCGATGGCATAAGTTAAGTGTGTAATCCGTGGATGGGTAACTGTGCTCTACTTTCAGAGGATTGTATCGAGTGATCCAGGAGTTGAATTGAAGCAACTGGGCGAGAAACTTTGTCGCCTAATAAATCATTCTTCTGTTACATCGTCTCTGCCCTCTTTGAAGTAAGCTTATTTCATAATACTGATAAATGACACACGGTACCCTCACAAATATATATTTACTTCGGTGAACCGAATTAATGATATATTTATGAGGGATTAATACAGAACAAACAGTCTTTATGGTTGCACGTGCTATCGGATTTCTTATTTAACGTCGTTCTCTGTCTGTGCATATCATTTGAGATACCTTTTCATTTCTTGATTGCTTCTCTTTCTTTGACAAATTTTCGAATCTTTGATAGATTTCCAACGAACGTTTGGACTTAATTTGGAGCATCCGGAATGATAATACTTGTGAACCGAAATCATCTTCAAAACGGAGCCATTCGTACACCCTTCTTAGTTATAAGAATTCGTTTTTTTTTCACGCATTGTTGACCTGGAAGATGAAGTAACTTATGTCGGAGTAGAACCAGCTATAAAAGCGAGTTCATGAAGAACCCAGGTCCGGCAGTGAAAGGCTTAATTGGAAGTAGCTCATTTGGCGAAGAGAGAGTATTTGGGGCAAGTAGGTTAAATGAATACGCAGGATCGGGAGTTGTCCTCGAAATGTCATCCAACGCTTTTTTTACACTGTCCAGTTAAATATAGGTAACAAGCGACTTTGAATGATTTTTTGAAAATCAGCTTCCATTGGTAAAGTACCAATCATTGGACCGATCCCCAACCGACTACAACTTTTTCTAATGTTTTCACGTATATATGTGCCAGTGTATGCAAAACATTGTGATATATTAGAATTGCTTGGAATTTAGGGGATTTGTTTGTTTCCCTCATAGCCAAATCATTAGCGGAATTTAGTTAATTTCATTGCTGCTTATGTAAAGTAATTTGTTACCGACACTGATTTTTTATTCGAAATCCCCTAAATTTTATTTTATCTAAATTTTATCGAAATCCCTAAATTATTTTATTTTATTTTGCCGACATTGATTAATTTTTTATTCGATAAAACATCACTTGCATTGCAGTTCGCTGTCGTCCAATGGTATGCCGTCAGCGAAAGTATCCGATGGTTCTCTTATTTCACTGTCATCGTTGAACGATGCCCAAAGTCGAGGTACTCAGTTGTTAGAAATTTTTCTGTGTTTTTATAACTAATTCATTTCAATTATTATTTGTAGAAAAGACTCAAGAAGAAAAGCAAAAAGAAGTTGAACTGTACAGACAGTTGAAAAAAAGGAAAAACGAACTCGAAGAAAAGCTTCTGGCAAAACTTGATGAATTACGGGAAGTGTGCATCAAAGAAGCGGTAAACATTTACAATCCAGCAAGCTAAATTCCATGCAACAAATTTTTCCATTGCCGTACTTTTTCAATTGTTATTGTTCTACAGGAAATCACGGGTGAATTACCAAAAGAGATTTACAAGACGCTAATGCCAGGGGAAGAGGAGCCGAAAGTGAAACGGCGTGTTGGAACAGCGTTCTCCCTCAGCGAAGAAGTTTTTAAGAGACCCATAGATAGTGTTAGTTTTCTGTATCATCTTATTTTCCAAATTTCATTGGAATATACTTTCATTCTTTTAGAAATGTCCGACATCTGAAAACAACTTTATGTAGATTTTCATGATGTTAGCTTTAGAATGATAGGATTTCTATGCTGGAAGCGGATGTCGAGTTACATAGGAAAATTGTTGCTGCAGCAGAGCGTCTAGCTAAAGATAAAACAACCAATAAGTCGGTGAGGAAAAAGCGCCAAAAAGATTTGATAGCCGCGACTCAAAAATTACGAGGACTCGAGTTTGGTCTCACACAGCTCCGACTTTCGGCTAGTAAACCTGATGTCAGCACTTCTATCCGTAACGTTTCTGGAAATAAAGGTTGCTTTTTCTCGCTTAATTTTACTCATCAGACTGCTCACACTCATATGATTATCATTTACATCATTGTATAATTACTCTATCATCGTATGTTACTATTGCCAGGACCCTGGAGAAACTGCTCAGATTATCAGATCGAATCGACATCGTTAGGTACTCGAAATGATTCAAACTCATTGATCACAAAATCCTGTCCAGCTACACCACGGGGCTCGTTTCCGGATTTACTTACCTCCGCGGAAAACGAACGAAGTAAAGCAAATGATGTTGATGATGATGATGATGATAGCGGTGAAAAAAGGAGAGCGTCCACGTAAAATTCTTACTCTTCATTCTATTTCACTTCTATGCTTAGATTTCATTTAAAGTTGTAAGTAATTGAAGTCGAACAAAACCAGATCTAAATTAATCAAATTTTGGTAGAGAGTAGAATCCTAGGATTTGAAGTTTAAATTTAGAAACTTGGGATTCAGAAATTTCATTTACTGAATATGTTTAGGGAATGTGTCCAACGATATCCGTCAACGTCAGTCTGCTCAAGCATTCATTCTGCTCATCATATAAATAATACTTCCCTTACCAGTGTTACCGAAAGTGGCTTGTCACTTGGAGACCCGTCTTTTGAATCTAGAACTTCAAAACGTGCACCACCTTCACTTCCTCATCATACCTGTTATTTTCTTCCTGAACATCAAATATCTTGGGAGAAATTAAAGAACCATAACGTTGAAAATCATCATATACCTGTGTAAGTCAAGCTGTATAAGGAAAATAATTGAATTCTTAAAAAGTTAATCATAAATGATCAGTGCTCGCTGGTTCCTTTGTTTCCGTAGTCGTTTCTCTCATCAACTTAAAGCTAACTGATGAGACGCGATAACTTTTGACATTTGATGTTGTGGCATAAGTAAACCACTTCTCGTAACATACAAGACTGTTAAGTGGTATATTATTAGTATGGGATCTCTTCGTAAATTGATGACTTTACTTTCTGTTGGAATGCAGTTTAATTATTTTCGAACTGTGCACTTCTGAATTCTTTTTGATTAGATTGGAGCTATATCATCAAATGGAAATAATTGTTTCAGATATGAAAATATTGGTTATAAGTCGTGTGTCTCTTACAAAAGTTCCTACAGAGAAATGAATTTCCCTACACTAAATGTAAGTTATTCGCAATTTCTTGATATTAATCAGTAGAATTCTTCAACGCTTTGCTAGTTTCCTTCGTCTGTAATAAATAACCCATGTAGTCTTGCATTTGTAAAGTCGATGTATGGATCCCACTTCAATAATTATATGCAGGATCACAACAATTGCAAAGACCGAGTACAGCGTGCATTCTCGGATCACGATTTACCGGAACAGGGATCAGTTACAACTAAAAGTAATGACAAATATGAGTCTCAAATCAATTACGCTGTTGTCGAATCTAGTGGGTCTTCAAAAAACATTGTTGATTACGGAACCGCCGTGAGGCAGCCTCCCTGGAAGTACCACTTCGGACAGGTTTTTTATTGATTTCCTCAAAAACATGTAAAGCTTTGTTGAAACTTTTTCTGACATTTCTTTTAATGGTACGAAGGGATGAGAATTAAATTGCAGGAAAATAACCGGAAGCTTTGTGCAGTAGCAGCAGGAGCAGGAATTAGTAATACGGGTCGACAGGTAATGATTCAGCAACAGCAGCAGAATGATGAGATCCCACCTTCATCATGCGTTGGACCGAAGTTGGTGAATTCCTTGGAGACGTATCAGCAAAGCAGTAGTAATTGTTGTGATAGTCCACCTATTGCTGATTTATTGTCGAATGATGGGAAAACACCGTTGCGTTACGCAGTACTACCGACGTCGCGGTCATATAACGATGGTTTTGCAACAGCAAGTTTAGACAGGCGAACAATGAAAGAAAGGTTTCTTCTTTAAAATTCAAATTCCCCGATTAAAATTTGGAAAAAAGTAGTTATTATAAAAGTTCGATCTCAGATTTATACAATCTCTGGTCAGGATTCAAAATCCATGTCCACAGAGGAAAAGTGGTCGACTGTAATGGTTTGTATAGTTTTCCTGCCTCATCTTCAGTTATAATTGCAATTTATCGAAGTTTTCTTCTTGGTAGGCAATTATCCTGTAGTTCCGTGGGGTATCACCATCTCCGATCAACACAACAGGCCGTCAACGATATGGTTCGTGAAATAAGCATTGGTCAACCAATTATCCGGCATTCACCTCTGAGCATTCCTCGATTCACTACCACTTTTCCAGTTTCTGGTCCCGCCAATGTGGAAAAGAGGTATTTTTTCTTTCAGTAAAATATACGTTTCTTAGAAATTCTCCAGATATTCGAGAATTTTATTCATTGTGATTATTTTGACTTTCAAGGCTTCTTCATCTAGTGATGAAAATTTTTGGTTTATCTAAATATTACTATTGGAGATTACTTTTAGCAAACCTCATTTGTCAGCGGATATTCATCATTATCAGCATCGTTCACCGTTACAGCAACGCAACAGTCCCGAACAGAGTGTAACGTCACCACGGAATATAGCTCAGATTATCGGATCCTCATCAAATTTACGCCCTCCACCTCCTGCTTACCCAGTTGCTGTACGGAACGGGATATTTGGTGTCAGGAATCCACTGGGAAAGGTTATCACCGCACACACAGATCTTCGAATGGATACTTTGAAGAATTATTACAAAGATAAAGCGGACGGAAGAAAGAAGAACGCTACAGCTGTGTGAATATGACGTTTATTAATTGTCGCATTGTTTTGCTTAGCGTAAAACTGGTTAGAATCAGTTAATATTAACTGGCAGTGCAGAGATGATAGATGGCAGAATGATAAAATTATCTCATAGGGAATCAATAACATCCATGCAACGAATAGCTATTTGAAAAAAAAAAAACAAAAAACAAAGGAAAGTATACCTTACTACACGTCAGGAATATTTATGAAAGCAAGTGAGAGATGATCGCATTCTGGTTTTAATGGAATAAGTTCAAAGACAAGAGCTAACATTATCGATCACGGGTGACAACCTATAGTGTTGCATATGGCTGGAAGGTTCTCCCAGTTTTCGTTATTTGGAGTGTTTGAAGTATGGGCGAAAACTTCCATCAGTTTGCATTATCGTTCGATGTTAGCGTTTGAGCATTTTTAATACTGTCATCTGTTGGTGCTTTGTTACAATTCCAGCTACAAAATAAACATTCCTGTAAATATGGAACCACATATTTCCTATTTCATTCTTTTCGTCGTACATTTTCTCTTGTTGATGCAGCAAGACCGTATCCCACTAGTTGCTTCATGTTATTCGTGGTAGTATTTTCCCGTGACGGAAGCTTCTTACAAAATTTCTGTTATCTGCATACATACTTTTCCATAAATCACATACAACAACATCTTATTCAATGATCTGTCAAAGTCCCTTCAGCGTACGGTTTTGCCAGCAATTGCACAACAATTCTCACTGAGTGTACATTTTTACACACTTGTTGAAAATATCTCATGCAATCGAATTTAGTCCCTCCAGGAAACTACAATGTTTGTTTACATGTATATGCTTTATATTTTTACATAAGGAATGTTTCAAAGAAATGCATTATTTTAATTTGTTTTTCAACAGTTCGTCTTTTTTCTTACATGCCTTTGCTTGATCACACCATCCTTTGCTTTTCTGCACTCTACGGTGTCTTGCCATAGTAGAAAGAGGAGTAAATGTTGGAGATAGGGTGCCACATGATTTTATAACCAGTGAAGAACATGGAACGAACATCATAATCGTACACGAATTAGGTAAACTAGTAAGGAGAGACATCAAGAAATGTAGCCAAGATCTAAGGAGCAGGCATCTTGACATTTTGTTTTTTTAAATCTCATTAGTTTTTAGTCGGATTTGCCAAATTTTGGCAATAATATGCGCGATCAGAGATTTGAAATCATGCATGAAATAGGAGTTAGGTCATCCGTCGTCATGATACTCGCAGCTATTGTGATTGCATGCAATACATCGAACTTTATGATATATGGTTTTGTAAAGAACACCATTCCATAACTCGCATCAGTTTTGCAACGGAAGCATGATTTCTAGAATTCTCAGAAGGTAGTCGCTATTCAACTATTCCTTAAATCATCAGTCGACCGACTGTGTTTTGTGTTTTCGAAAAGTTGATTGGAGCAGTATAACAGACCTTTTACACTCACTGGAGAATTATTTTGGAACCGTTATTTCAAGCAAATTTTTAAAGAGAGCTCTAAAGGCATATTTATACATTAACATAATTATAATTCAAGTGTTGCAGATACAGACAGCAGTAAATGAATATCCGTTAAAAACCATATGACTGAATCTCAATTCCAATAGATCAGTTGAATGTCACTACTGATCATTTTGAATGTCAGAGTCAACAAATATGTAGTAGAGGAAAGGAGTTCCAATTTTACCCAGAGAATCGAATTAATCATACTGATAAAAATAAGAGTTACCGGTGCTTCAAAGCCGGATATAGTTTCGGTTTGATCAATCTTTGGAAAACAATCTCATAACAAAAAGGTATGCTATGCTAGGGTGCCAGCTTTTTTCTCAATTTTAAGCAGCAATGATTCACAATGATTCCTCTATTGTTAGTGCCACCTGAACCACCATCGAAGGATATTGTAAATTTGGATCGACTCTTCAATTTACATTGTTCGTTATTCAAAGTTCAAGCAGATGAAGTGATTTGTGATCTACTGATTAATACAAGGTGTACAATGGTGACCATTTGTGTCCATTGTTTTGAAAGTCAGAGAAAGTCAGAGAGCATAAAGTCAGAAAAAGTCAGAGAAGTCAAAGTCAAAAAAAGTCAGAGAGCATATGGCATGAAGTTAGAATTGTATGTTATCAAATGAAGATAGGTAAGTAGATGCACCGATACGCAGTGTGCCGATAAGCATACGCAATGAGTCATAGACGGACTTACCATTGTTAAGTGATGTTATTTGAAAAATGAAATTACCACAAATTCAACACTTCATAATGGATGATAAGTATAAAAAATAGAATGTAAATGAAAGAAAATTCTCACTTTTTAAAGCTGAAGAAATACATTCGTTGCAAATGAAACATTTTTCAAGAAGAGCATAAAAGTAATGGGAGATAGTCAAATATCTATAATTAAAGAAATATCACAGCCTGTAAAATAATTCAGAGAACTAATAGAGATATAATTAACGATAGCAAATCCACACAGAAAGATGAATAAAAATTTTTGAAAATACGGTCAACGTTAACTATTTGTCAATTAACATTGGCGACAATGTACAGTTTCATTTAACATCGATGCAACTTATTGCAAGAGTAACCGATATAAAGTAATCATAATCGCGATAGACTCTTTGAGATACATTATAGTTTGAAGTGTAAGTGGAAAGGAGTGAAAATCCTTCAGTTCCTTCAACTTATCCCCTTTGGATGGGAAGTTATGCGAGAGGTGCTAATGACTGACTACACTGAAACAACTCACTCTTATCTATTCGACAGCTATTCATCATAATGAATATTAGATTACGGGAACGGTGCTCTTTTCTCTTTTACCCAAATCGTCAACATTGAAAATGGAAAGCACACCGCTGGCCACAACCCCGTATAGTCACTATCAGGTTCCTTCCTATTCTCCCCGCTTTCTATATCTTCATAACTTTCTTTTCTTTCTCTCTCTACTTTTCACTAAAAGCAATATGCTTCAAAGCTTCCCAACAAACAAAGCAACAGGCTGAAAACGAACTAGAAAATGATGAAATACTGGATATGTATGTTGCGGGGTGTTCCAGCACCACCGACTTCTCGCAATTCGGATACTAACCTCCGTGCAGCGTCACACAGTGTATCAGAGATGAATGGTGCGGTGGTGTGTTGTCGGGTGTTGTGCGGTGAGATTCATTCTGTTTCTGTTGCATTTTTAATTTTTGTCCTTCGTAACGATAAATCTTAGAGAATTTACGGGCAATATAAACCACCTTATTAAGATTGTTTCATATGGTAAACCATAGTAGACTGTAATTGCTTAACCTGACGACAGTGCGCCGTTTATGGGATATTTAAAGGATGAGGTTGAATTGGTTGACCCTGTCCCGATACTGTGTTAGAGTGCTTGGTCTGTCGACAAACACATAAAAGAGGAGGCTAAGCAAGCTAAAATTTTGGCTTTGTTGTGTTGTGCAAGAACAGGTATATGGGTATAATTAGACGTTTCCATGCGCACATTTTGGTGCATGGTCATGAAGCTGCCAAAAAATATTTATTTTTCCAGAAGAACAGGACAGAATATTCGCTGCATATGGATGCTGGTAAGCATTCAATTCATAACTTCTTGCGGGTCCGAGACTTTATTCCAAATTCGTAGATTGTTTGAACTTTGATGTTAATTATATTATTTGTACGAATTAGATTTTTAGAAAGGGATGAAAAAATGCTGCTACTACGACTGTATTAATTTGTCATTAATTATCATTTGTTATCACTGCTATTAAATTTTACATGAATTGAATATGTCGTCTCAACTATGTAGTAGACATATTTAAACAGAGTTTTAGGACGCAACCATCATTATCTTTGTTCAGGAGATCGAGTTGGTGAGTTATTTTCTTACTGAATTTCACATAAATGTATATTTTTTTACTTTAGCATCAACTACTCTAACGAGTAAGATTTTCGCTCGATATCTTGCAAACATCCGTCGTGAATGTTCTTCATATCCATTTACTCATGATCGTAATTTTAAACCGGACCGAACATGCCGTTACTATCTTATTGGAAGATGTGCTTTTGGTACTTCTTGCAGGTGTAATGTTTCCTTCGTTTCTTGATGCAGCTAGTATATTTATAGCTCTTACAGCTGCATTAGATAGAAGCTAGAATGCTTTCATCAAGCCGTCGAACATGTTAGAGTCACAAAAGCGTTAGAAGCGCCAATATTCGCTTGATATTAGCGGTTATATTTTTTCCTAGAACGGTATCTCTCGTACAAGAGTGCATAATCAAAAATGTTATTTATTAGCGTAAGGGAATTCTAATTATTATAGATGAAACAGTTAATAATGTCAAATGTTTTCTCAGGTATGACCATAAACGACCGCCATTAGATGGAATTAAGGCAGTGAAAAGCCTTTGTACAGCGGAAAATTTTAATTCAACCAAAGGTAATTTTTATTTCAATATGCATATATATTATTAAGAACTTTACACGGTCACTAAGAAATGTAATATGACAGGAGAAAAATAGTTATGTTTAGTGTACAGTCACAATAGGCAACAACTTTGATGCAAGAACACTTGGTTAATGAGCTTGATTAGTAACTGGTAATATAATGTACGACAGTGTGATCAATCATTATTTCAGCGGTAGAAAATGGTTGCAGCAGCGATAAAACAGCAACAACAGCAGCGGCAGTGAACCGAAGCAGTCACGAGTTTTCTGTTGACGCCGCCGAATTTGTTCCTTCTTGGAAAGTTTCGACATTAAACGAAGTTAATACTGTTGCTTCGGGGTAGGTGAACTACAGGCTTTTGCAAAAATTGAATTATTCGTGAATATAAGACGAAATGAAAGAATGTGAGGATTTTTACAGATCATTTGGTTCGCTACCATTATGTCCTTATTTCGAAACCGGAGAATGTGACAAAGGTGATAAGTGCCAGTTCGTGCATGGTGATGTGTGCGATCTTTGTAATGTTCCATGCTTGCATCCAATGGATACAGAACAGCGCGCACAACATCGACGGGAATGTATAGACGCTCATGAAGCTGCCATGAAAGAAGCGTTTGCTGAAGCACGTTCAGCTGATAAAGTGTGTGGTATATGTATGGAAAACATTAGGCAAGTATCTTTTGCGAAATAGTTCTTTGATTGAAAGTGAAGGAGGAGGGACCTTGTTATTTTTAGGAAAAAATGCGATCAATTTTTATTATCATGTGTAAGCACGATAATACGTTCATTTTCAGGGAGATAAAGAGCCGTTTTGGAATCCTAGAAGGCTGCAGACACTGTTTTTGTTTAGACTGTATTCGGAAGTGGCGTCGAAATCAGAATGATCATTTCGAAAAGAAAACAGTTCGCAGTTGTCCTGAATGTCGCACTCATTCGGATTTTGTCATTCCCGGTTTGTGATTCGCACTCTGTTTTTATCATAGTTCTAATGAGGAAACTTTTTTTTAATTTGGTAATGTAAAAAATTTTTCTTTATTCTTTATTAGTGTTTTACAGTTGACTAGGATTCAGTTGAATATTTTGCGTTTTTTGAAAAAGATAATTGGGACATATATGTTGCAGCCACATATTGGGTCGAGGATCAAGCAGATAAGGATGATCTGATTGCTAAATTTCGTGAAAATGCAAAACAGAAGCAGTGTAAATATGTAAAAGAAGGGTATATCGATGATTGTCCATTTGGCAATAAGTGTTTCTACAAACATGAATTACCAGATGGTACCGTCGTGGAAGGCGATAGCCCACGAACTCTTCACAGGTTTCCCTACATAAAGTTACTTTCGATTTATTGTTTCGATGGATGTTTATGGAAAGATAATAATTTATAACGTTTTGCAGACGAAGACGTCCGTTATATTCCGAAGTGTGGTCATTTTCTGATTCAGACTCGGAGGATGACTTTTCAAGAATTGCGCAGGGCATTATCAGCCGATCATTCAGTCTTGTTTAGAATCTTTCTGGAATGTTCCCACCACTCACACATTGTACTTTTTTTTGGCAGTGCTGGACATTATTGTTTTTTCAGCATCTATAGATAGGAAGCCGCTCAAAAGTTTGTCAAATTCAAGAAAGTATTGTTCGTTGTCATCAAGTTTCCGTTTGCTTTTTTCCGTTCATGCTCTATGACAAACCGGTACCCTTGTGTTTCTTCATGCCAGTTATGTCTTTATGTTGTATTTCTTGTTTCGTATTCTAACTACTAGTTTTGCATATTTTTCGTTGGGTTCTGTATGATATTTTCGATTGCTAATTTTTTATTAAACATAACTATAATATCATGATGTGATGTTTGTAGGAGCTTTAAATTGATTGTATAATGCGTTTACATTGTTAGGATATCTTTAAGTACCGGTCATCTATCTACCGGCTCATGAATCTGTTTGTGTTAAACTAGTGATTATTTGTGTCAAACTAATACGCGAGTCTTTATTATTGGTTTCTAATGAAGTGCTATTCCAGTTGAATCTGGCGTTCATATTTTCAGGTCGGATTAATGTTTTCTTATTCGTTTTTAAATAATTTTTGGTAGGATCTCCCCCAATGATTTCCCTGAAAATAAGTGCTGAGCTGAAGTGTATTTGTAAAGGTTTCAAGTAAACTTAGATTTTAACCTCATTTAAACAAATTGGTAGAAACGGATGTTTCGGATCATGGAATGCTTAACCATATAAGCGAATTGAGCAAGTTGGAAGATGTATGGCAGTTTGAACTTCTTGAGAGCGTTTGTAACATGCAGTCTCACACGCTGGTTTGGGTGGGCACTAGAGTTTGGGAAACGAGAGGGAAGACTAATCTTATACGATTGGTATAATGTGCTTGTAGTTTTGGCTCTTTTTCTGTATTTTTTAAATCAAGCACAAATGCATTAATCAAAAGAAATGCTTGATTTGGCATAATCGGAAATGACTTTAATTAATAGAGACCCATATCAGCTGAAATGAATTTTAGATTGAAAATTCCCCATCTATAGAATGGAATCATTATGTTGGGCATGGCTTCGGTTTGAAATACCAAAGCAATTTCCTGTTAATTGTAGTGTTTTTTTTTTTGATTAGCTGAATGTGGTAAATGAGTAACAAAGCAAATTAAAAATTAAATTTGAGCTGTACTAAACTGGAACGGATGTCAGAATTGATTAGTCATTATTTCCGTTACCGGTTTCTAAGGCGTACCCATTCGCTTAAGAATTTTTGGCAATTGTGTTTTGACAGGAATTTCAACTGCTAATAGATGACACAATTAGAGAGATGATAAAGGCTCTTCAAAGCGTGATATATTTGTTTCTGAAAATGAATAGTGGAGAAGGTTACTACTGGAAATGGAACTCAGTGATGGTAAATGTTCAAGAAAAAGTGAAGTATGATGCGGAATTTCTTCTGAGATTATTTCAGTTTCTATTAGATATATAAAAAAAATTGAAGTGATTCATGTATGTCCCGATATTGAATGGCAAGGAAAAGGCTCGAGAATTGATTGATGTTGTTCGGGAACAAACTGATGCGCCTATAGGAACATGTATAAATACTGTATCGATCATCCTGAGTAGTTTACTGCGAGATTTGCCAGATGTATATAGTCTTCATGTTATAAAAAATAATTTGGAAAGAGACGATATAATCGATGTGGATAATTGCTATGATGCGAAAGTGTTGAAGCAGCTCACCGCTAGCATAACAACTTACATTGAAGATAAATGTCAGGTATGGATAGCGTAGATTTACTGTTATTGTTGTTACCAATAGTCATAAAGCTATATCATTTCAAACAAAATTTGAACTAGAACTGTAGGATGGAGAAGAATGTTATATATTGATTTGGACAATGTTTTACAGTTGGACTGGTCTATTCGGAATGACGAGGCTATGTTGGTTAAGTCACTGCGACAGTTTTCTGGATTTCTGGTAACTTAATAATGCATCACTGGTCTGTGGTCTTATTGGTTATGTACCGAAATTTCAGTACTTTCCTAATTCAATTTGATCAGCGTTCAAATATTTAGAAAATTTACTCGCAACTTGCTCATCTCTATTTATCTTCTAAGAAAGAATTTAATATAGGATATGATGGAGAATTGTTTTGAGAAATTTAAATTACAGAAAAAAGCTGATATCCGAGTAGCTATGAAACGTTTTCATCAGGACGATTATACCTTCATTGAGCAGCTAGTTTCACTTTACCAAATGGTAAGTTTTCATTTCCAATCAGTTCAATATATAGTTTTTACAAATTAAAGAAAAATTCTCTTGAAATATTCTTTTCAAAACTGCGTTTATGGAATCTCATACCATTGCTGTCCTTTAGGAGCTGAAGAAATCAATACGCATCGAGCTGCTTTCGACATTTCACTCACTTTGTTTGTTGGACCGATCAGTGATAATAATGCTGCTTTGTGGACAATTGCCAGTACTGCTCGTGTCACAAAATAATTTCTGTTTGCCACTCACCGAACTTGATATATCAACTTTGCAGTTGCTTTCTGTATTGTTTTCAACTGGCGAAAAATTCCCAACTTCACATTATGATAAGTTTCTTTTGTTTTCATATCCTCACTTTTTCTAATTATATTTTTACCCATTCGTGGTGTCACCTTCGAACGTTTAACTTATTCAAATAATCACTTTAAATTCAGTAACCTTTTTCGCGGATGAAATAGCTGTTAGCATTTGTAGCCAAAAAAGAGGCAAAGATACAACTTTTTCAGTCCTTTTGCGCAATATTGTTGTACGGACATTCTTTTTCAGATGCTCTGAATTTGGAGTTTTTGACGAAGATAATCTCGATAGTAGAGGATTTTGCAGATGCTTTCCAATTCATTTTATCATTCAATGTCCATTTTAAGTCAAATGAAAGTATTGTTATTCAGGCTTTGTATAAGAATCCCCCACTTACATTTGGTCAATTACTCACAATGCAGTTGAACCGGTGTAGAGCTGACAATAAAGGCAGGTTCTACACGTAGGTCCAAAGTAGCTGTAGAATCCTTTATTCAAGAAGTATCGGTCACAAAGCTATTGTGGGAACGCTGACCATTATCTGCATATTCAATTCTCATTCTTTTCATACTTAAATTCGTTGTTTAGACTTACGCGCAGTTAAATTGCTAATGGATATTTTTTGTGTGTCGGATGACCTCATTGCGACTCTTTTTTATGATAACGACTTGAAAGTTCTTTATGGGATACTATGCCAGGATTTGATCGACACAAACCAATTACAGGTACAGCTATGTTAACAGATCCACAAAATATGTGCTCTGCAACTGCTACTTATTTTCTGTATAATTTGAAATTAGGCTATTCAGAAAATGGCAATGATATTGCAAATAATGAAAAATATGGAAGTGATAAGACGATGCGGATTCACTCAAGAAGTATATGCATCAGTGAAAACTTTTCTGTTGACTCATGAAGCAGAACTGGAGTTGAGGCGCTGTGCGGAATCCATCCTGCAACAAGTCACCGAGCAACAAACAAATTTACCTCTTAAAATGTAACATACGTAACATGTAACAGCGCCAGAAATTTACTATGATCTGCTTTTTGTATTTCAAGTATTAAAAAAATATTTGTCAGCAGTTGTGGTATCCTTTGCCGCTTGTTATAAACTTTTGATCTGCAACGACTTCACTACATGATTTGATTTGGTTCAGAACGCAATCCATAAGGAGGATAAAAAAGCGTGACAAAAATATTGTAATTCTCTCATACTAGCTTCTACTTACAATTAAATAGGGTTGATTAGGATGTATTGGAAATCTTAGATCTACACCTTCCAATCTGTAATTATATCTAGAGTCGCCATTAAGGAATGAGAAAGATTTGTCCGGACTATTTTCGAAAGATCGGTAGGACTTTTTTCTCTGTGGTGTCCTTGATATATGCAAAAAATATCTTTAAGTGGAGCGAAAAAAGAACGGCGATGCTATATAAAGAAACTTGACGTCATTTGGGTCAGGCGGTATATATACACTTGACAAGATCACGATATTGATGACCAATTTCTCCGTTTCGGTATCATATGTTTTCTCCAGTCGAAAGCAACACTTGGCCAAATTGCAGTAACTTCTAATAAAATGTAACGTCGTGATGCTTCAAGTAACGTGAGTCGTGCTTAGAATTTGCACAGAGTAATAAATTTCTGGGATCGCAAGTGTTGTTATTTCGATTAAGCAGACAGTCTTTTTGGATTGTTTACGCTGAAGTATATCAGTGAATACTCTATTTATGCCGAAATAGTTTTCCACACAGCTTTGACTTGAAATAAAATTCTTCTGTAGTTCATCCAAGATTTTTAGAATGCACAATTTTCTATGGAACATTTTTGATTTATTTCAATTGAAGAAGAATATGAACATTTGGATAAGAAGTAGACGTCGCTATGCTTTCGAGCTGATCCATTTCTTATTTGCTCTTCATGAAAAATTATTTCCAGACATTTCGTTTTGCAGCTTTCAACAGCTCTCATTTTCCTTACCCCATTCCTTACCATATTGTCCTATACAAACCGTCTACCACATTTCCGATAGTTAAGTTTTTTTTTGCATTTTTCACTGTACGTATTTGTTTCTAACGTTTGTATCATATACACCTTCAATTCGCAGTTAAGTGAGCAACAGTTTCACTCGCTCCGTTGAGTACAACTTATCAAAAGAATATGTTGTAATAAATACGCTATTTACCGGAATAATCATTCTTCGGCACCCGTATTCAGTTCCGATGATTCGAAAACACTGCACGTCATTCTAGCCGGGAACTATGACTTTTTGACTTGCTGGGTTTTCTTAAATGTTACGATAGTAATAATGATTTCATAAATTTAAACACATCAAGGGAGATTCCCTTCTACACATTAAAAACCTAGAAAGAAGGTCGATCACCACTCTTTGTGAGGATTTTCGGTTCATAGATGTTAAACAAATAAATGTTCTTAATTTGCTACATTTTTTGGAATTTGGAACTTCACCTTTAAAATCAGCGAAATGCAGCACATGTTACCATCTCTTTTTCCAAACATATTTTTACTTCTAGGGATTACCATCGTTTGTTAAATTATAAAGAGTTGTGTTGGCACAATAGTCTTGATTAATATTATATTATTCAAGCATCTAATGTCGTTTGAACATTGACTGCCACCTTCTTGATATGCTTCATAGAAGGAAATAGAGAAAAAGGTCGCTGCTTCGTCGAAAAGTGCACAAACGATGAAAGGAAAGCGACGGATTATAGCGTATTTATGACGATAAAAACTGATTGAGTTGAAATTCTCACCCTGCAGCTGCGCGAGCCTTTTATATAACGAATTCTACAAACTTGTTCATTTCACTGCAGTACTGTTGGAATGATCTGTCATTACAATATCATTTTGATTAGCGTAGAAATAGATAATTTCAGCTAGCAAATAGCCAAATCAAAACATTGCAAATAAGCGACTACTCACGAGATACATTTCGTTCGGTCGTAGTTCGTTTCTCATATTAAAACTCTAAGAACTCACGTGATTCTTACACGCAAACACAAGCGTTAAGAAAAAAAATTTTTTTTTGTAACTAATTTCTGATCATAATTCGGATGTTGAACTACCGCAACAAGTAAATATCTTAATATGGTTAATATAAATCCAAATAACTGTTTGCTTCCCATGATTTTGCATTAGATTCCATAACCTTTAGGATTTCCAGACTGAAACAATATTAATTGCTACTTATTGTGGTTCAACCAATGTCGGATCCCATTCTCTTCACTTATACATAGAAACTCCTTCGATCGAAGACATCGGATCATCCTTATACATTGCAGACTTCAACTGCTTTCAAATTTGTTGTTAAACAACTCAAGCACAGCAACATATACATGTATACTTGTCCGTTCATTGTCAGGTAGATATTTTAAAGGAGAACCTCTTGTACCATCCGTCGCAGTCTCTCTCTTCCATCATCGGTCCGTGTTCCAACGATCCCCACCGATAACTCAAGCAGAACATCCTTACATTCATGCTTAAATTTGTTTTGATAAAAAAACCTACATGCAAACAGTTAGATGAACTGCACCGGATGTCAAAAAAGACTTCATGATTCCTTGAAGCGACCATCTGCACTGGTGAAATTAAATACGGATGCCACTTCAGAATCTCTTCTTCGCAGCATCGAGAACTCTCATTTGTTTAATTAATCGGCTCACTACTTTGGAAATGCTTTTCAGTTATTGCGATCACAAATTAATCCTATCGAAACACTTGAAATATTTAATACTTAAATACTTAAAAGCGAATGTTCAATTTTTTGAAGCTCACACGACAACCATTCTTTTCGTAATACCAGAAAAAAGGATAATCAGTTTTATGTCCAGTGATGTTAATTCTTTCGGAATAAAAAAATTGCCTACTTTTTTAAATGAAGCCTAACCCGCATTCAACCTTTCCTCTTACTTCTGAAATACTATGGAGAGCATTAGCTCTTATTGACTGCTGCTGCATGCTTGTCAAGTCTAGCTAATTAGAGCTTCGAAAGAATTTTAAATATAAGAGTAAGCAACAAAAAATCATTCTGGTTCTTATCTCTATACATTCATATACCGAAAGAAGATAATAAACCCCATTTATTATTTATTCCTATTCAGATACAAGTCGTTAACCAGAATTGGCCTTTTTCAAAAAAATAACCCCTCCTAATAAGTATTCATTTTATAGCTCTATTCAATATATTCCTCATCTATCAAAGAAAACAACGAAAACTTTCCGCACTTTTTGACAGCGGTTGGATTAGCAAATAGGGTCAGCAACCTATGCAATTATAATCGACCTAGAAAGAGAGTAATATGAAAAACACTTGAGTGACTGTTTATATTTCTATGCAACTTGTAAAAAATTGCGATCACAGAAGAGATGGGATGAGTCAACTTGCATCTTCCTCTCTACACTTCTTCCGCCAAATCATTTCCATTGGTTCCATGCTTCATTTCATTTCATAAAAATAACGTCCATCTGGCACGCTGTTTCGGTTGTATCAATGCATACCCCGTGGTTCCATCTCTCTATGATATAAACAGGGTCTCGCTTCTGAAACAAATCAGTGATTTCTTGGTGTTTTTTTGGGCACTCCTTTGCCGTAGTTATATCTGAGCACGATACCCGAACTAAGAAGTTGAGCAACAAAGACATCCGAATGCAAATCTCGATTATACATGAAAGTATGTCCGAAGCGATTCGTGAAGTAGTGTTTTGGCGGTAATGATGTATTAAGCAGATGCTGCGCATGCTAATTTGGAGTAAGGAAATATTAAAAAATTAAAAAAAATAGCTTAGCAAAACAGTAACAAGTGACGAACATCATATTACAATTGGAAGCAAGCAGAAAATCCAGAAATACTTTTAAATCGTAAAGAACGCATACGTAATCAATCCTTCCAACTCTCTACTGAGATTTCCCATCCAGCATTTTCATGAACACCTAAATCCGTTAAACTCGATTTCTGGTCATCTTACAGAGTTTAATTATTTGTCTCTTCTTTGCTGTTATCCTTCATTCGAACAGTAGTTTTGAATTTTCTGAATCCATTATGATTTTCATCCTTGTAGGCTCAGTATTGCATTCCCAAACCGTACAATGTCCAAAGAAGTAGGTGACATCATGCGAAACTCGCTGGATAAGCTATTTGAAACAATTGGCGACGTTTTCTAGCATGATTGCAATACACATTCATTGTAGACATAACATGCGATAGTGCTATTCATATCACTTGGGCTTTCATGACAATGTTCTTGGCTTTACTTGGCTTTTGAATCGATAAAAAAGTCAGAGAGCATATGGCATGAAGTTAGAATTGTATGTTATCAAATGAAGATAGGTAAGTAGATGCACCGATACGCAGTGTGCCGATAAGCATACGCAATGAGTCATAGACGGACTTACCATTGTTAAGTGATGTTATTTGAAAAATGAAATTACCACAAATTCAACACTTCATAATGGATGATAAGTATAAAAAATAGAATGTAAATGAAAGAAAATTCTCACTTTTTAAAGCTGAAGAAATACATTCGTTGCAAATGAAACATTTTTCAAGAAGAGCATAAAAGTAATGGGAGATAGTCAAATATCTATAATTAAAGAAATATCACAGCCTGTAAAATAATTCAGAGAACTAATAGAGATATAATTAACGATAGCAAATCCACACAGAAAGATGAATAAAAATTTTTGAAAATACGGTCAACGTTAACTATTTGTCAATTAACATTGGCGACAATGTACAGTTTCATTTAACATCGATGCAACTTATTGCAAGAGTAACCGATATAAAGTAATCATAATCGCGATAGACTCTTTGAGATACATTATAGTTTGAAGTGTAAGTGGAAAGGAGTGAAAATCCTTCAGTTCCTTCAACTTATCCCCTTTGGATGGGAAGTTATGCGAGAGGTGCTAATGACTGACTACACTGAAACAACTCACTCTTATCTATTCGACAGCTATTCATCATAATGAATATTAGATTACGGGAACGGTGCTCTTTTCTCTTTTACCCAAATCGTCAACATTGAAAATGGAAAGCACACCGCTGGCCACAACCCCGTATAGTCACTATCAGGTTCCTTCCTATTCTCCCCGCTTTCTATATCTTCATAACTTTCTTTTCTTTCTCTCTCTACTTTTCACTAAAAGCAATATGCTTCAAAGCTTCCCAACAAACAAAGCAACAGGCTGAAAACGAACTAGAAAATGATGAAATACTGGATATGTATGTTGCGGGGTGTTCCAGCACCACCGACTTCTCGCAATTCGGATACTAACCTCCGTGCAGCGTCACACAGTGTATCAGAGATGAATGGTGCGGTGGTGTGTTGTCGGGTGTTGTGCGGTGAGATTCATTCTGTTTCTGTTGCATTTTTAATTTTTGTCCTTCGTAACGATAAATCTTAGAGAATTTACGGGCAATATAAACCACCTTATTAAGATTGTTTCATATGGTAAACCATAGTAGACTGTAATTGCTTAACCTGACGACAGTGCGCCGTTTATGGGATATTTAAAGGATGAGGTTGAATTGGTTGACCCTGTCCCGATACTGTGTTAGAGTGCTTGGTCTGTCGACAAACACATAAAAGAGGAGGCTAAGCAAGCTAAAATTTTGGCTTTGTTGTGTTGTGCAAGAACAGGTATATGGGTATAATTAGACGTTTCCATGCGCACATTTTGGTGCATGGTCATGAAGCTGCCAAAAAATATTTATTTTTCCAGAAGAACAGGACAGAATATTCGCTGCATATGGATGCTGGTAAGCATTCAATTCATAACTTCTTGCGGGTCCGAGACTTTATTCCAAATTCGTAGATTGTTTGAACTTTGATGTTAATTATATTATTTGTACGAATTAGATTTTTAGAAAGGGATGAAAAAATGCTGCTACTACGACTGTATTAATTTGTCATTAATTATCATTTGTTATCACTGCTATTAAATTTTACATGAATTGAATATGTCGTCTCAACTATGTAGTAGACATATTTAAACAGAGTTTTAGGACGCAACCATCATTATCTTTGTTCAGGAGATCGAGTTGGTGAGTTATTTTCTTACTGAATTTCACATAAATGTATATTTTTTTACTTTAGCATCAACTACTCTAACGAGTAAGATTTTCGCTCGATATCTTGCAAACATCCGTCGTGAATGTTCTTCATATCCATTTACTCATGATCGTAATTTTAAACCGGACCGAACATGCCGTTACTATCTTATTGGAAGATGTGCTTTTGGTACTTCTTGCAGGTGTAATGTTTCCTTCGTTTCTTGATGCAGCTAGTATATTTATAGCTCTTACAGCTGCATTAGATAGAAGCTAGAATGCTTTCATCAAGCCGTCGAACATGTTAGAGTCACAAAAGCGTTAGAAGCGCCAATATTCGCTTGATATTAGCGGTTATATTTTTTCCTAGAACGGTATCTCTCGTACAAGAGTGCATAATCAAAAATGTTATTTATTAGCGTAAGGGAATTCTAATTATTATAGATGAAACAGTTAATAATGTCAAATGTTTTCTCAGGTATGACCATAAACGACCGCCATTAGATGGAATTAAGGCAGTGAAAAGCCTTTGTACAGCGGAAAATTTTAATTCAACCAAAGGTAATTTTTATTTCAATATGCATATATATTATTAAGAACTTTACACGGTCACTAAGAAATGTAATATGACAGGAGAAAAATAGTTATGTTTAGTGTACAGTCACAATAGGCAACAACTTTGATGCAAGAACACTTGGTTAATGAGCTTGATTAGTAACTGGTAATATAATGTACGACAGTGTGATCAATCATTATTTCAGCGGTAGAAAATGGTTGCAGCAGCGATAAAACAGCAACAACAGCAGCGGCAGTGAACCGAAGCAGTCACGAGTTTTCTGTTGACGCCGCCGAATTTGTTCCTTCTTGGAAAGTTTCGACATTAAACGAAGTTAATACTGTTGCTTCGGGGTAGGTGAACTACAGGCTTTTGCAAAAATTGAATTATTCGTGAATATAAGACGAAATGAAAGAATGTGAGGATTTTTACAGATCATTTGGTTCGCTACCATTATGTCCTTATTTCGAAACCGGAGAATGTGACAAAGGTGATAAGTGCCAGTTCGTGCATGGTGATGTGTGCGATCTTTGTAATGTTCCATGCTTGCATCCAATGGATACAGAACAGCGCGCACAACATCGACGGGAATGTATAGACGCTCATGAAGCTGCCATGAAAGAAGCGTTTGCTGAAGCACGTTCAGCTGATAAAGTGTGTGGTATATGTATGGAAAACATTAGGCAAGTATCTTTTGCGAAATAGTTCTTTGATTGAAAGTGAAGGAGGAGGGACCTTGTTATTTTTAGGAAAAAATGCGATCAATTTTTATTATCATGTGTAAGCACGATAATACGTTCATTTTCAGGGAGATAAAGAGCCGTTTTGGAATCCTAGAAGGCTGCAGACACTGTTTTTGTTTAGACTGTATTCGGAAGTGGCGTCGAAATCAGAATGATCATTTCGAAAAGAAAACAGTTCGCAGTTGTCCTGAATGTCGCACTCATTCGGATTTTGTCATTCCCGGTTTGTGATTCGCACTCTGTTTTTATCATAGTTCTAATGAGGAAACTTTTTTTTAATTTGGTAATGTAAAAAATTNAAAGAGCCGTTTTGGAATCCTAGAAGGCTGCAGACACTGTTTTTGTTTAGACTGTATTCGGAAGTGGCGTCGAAATCAGAATGATCATTTCGAAAAGAAAACAGTTCGCAGTTGTCCTGAATGTCGCACTCATTCGGATTTTGTCATTCCCGGTTTGTGATTTGCACTCTGTTTTTATCATAGTTCTAATGAGGAAACTTTTTTTTAATTTGGTAATGTAAAAAATTATTTTTCTTTAATATAAAACATTGTAGACCAGGGTGTTCAATTGAATATTTTACGACTGGGGTTCAATTGAATATTCTGCGTTTTTTGGAAAAGAAAATTGAGACATATATGTTGCAGCCACATATTGGGTCGAGGATCAAGCAGATAAGGATGATCTGATTGCGAAATTTCGTGAAGATGCAAAACAGAAACAGTGCAAATATGTGAAAAAAGGGTATATCGATGATTGTCCATTTGGCAATAAGTGTTTCTACAAACATGAACTGCCAGATGGTACCATCGTGGAAGGCGATAGCCCACGAACTCTTCGAAGGTTCCTTCACGAAAAGTTACTTTCGATTTATTGTTTCGATGGATGTTTATGAAAAGATAATAATTTATAACGTTTTGCAGACGAAGACGTCCGTTATATTCCGAAGTATGGTCATTTTCTGATTCAGACTCGGAAGATGATTTTTCAAGAATTGCGCAAGGCATTATCAGCCGATCATTCAGTCTTGTTTAGAATCTTTCTGGAATGTTCCCGCCACTCACACATTGTACTTTTTTTTTGGTAGTGCTGGACATTATTGTTTTTTCAACATCTGTAAATAGGAAGCGGGCGCTGAAATTTGTCAAATTCAAGAAAGTATTGTTCGTTGTCATGAAGTTTCTATTTAATTCGTTGGATAAGCTATTTGAAATAGTTGAAGACGCTTTTTAGTAGGATTGCAATACATCATCATTCAGTGTAGACATTGTTCACATAACAGAATAACCGTGTCTTCGTATCATAGATTAGGAGGATGGAGCTTACTAGATCTAGTAAAACACAGGTGTGTAGAAGTGATGAATTTTGAATGTCACTGGAAGCTCGGTATGCGGGTATCTTTCATGCGATATTTCAGTCGCTAATATCATTTGGGCTTTCATGACAATGCCCTAGGCTTTACTTTAATCTCATTATATGCCCAGCAGAACACTTCAAGTCTCTGTCTTTCTTCATTATTTGTTTTCGGTCCCAATTTTCTACCCGTTAGCTTCACCGACATCTATGCACTAATTTATGAACGACTATCATTTGTTGTTACAAAGATTTGCAATATATCCTGCAAGCGGACTTTACTTTCCTCCTGATCTTGATATTTATCACGCCATATTTAACAAAGCTATATTTTCTGGATGGTAATAAACTGACAAGTTCCACATCCTTTGTTTTCTCGCCAGTTTATGCTGTTATGTTTTCGTCAAAATGATGGTTGAGTACGACACTGCCTGGTTTGTCTCACGACATGGATGATATTATAAAGACTTGCATTATTCAGCATCTTCTTGACAATGTTGATTGAGATCACACTTCTTGGCTTAGTAAACATAACCGCTCACTTCATTTCCGTTACCACGCCATTTATCTGAATGTAGGTGACCGCATGCATGCAAGCAATTTTCACTATGGCGAATTTTGCGGCGACATCCATTTTCAGATTTATTTATTTCTTTCATAAAGACCTTATAGTATCTCATATGATAACTGAACGTCCCTGAAATTGTTCATACTACATCTTCATTTTATGAAGTACCATCTTACAACTGATGAAAAGCTGAAGTGACAGAGAAGATTCAGCTCATCTCACTCCTGTATTGGTAAGCGAACTGAAGGAATGAAAAGAGTGATTTAACCTGAACAAATCGTGTTCACTTCTTGCATCGAATTAATGTAATATTTATTCACCGATTCATAACAAGTCCCGATTATATGCCCAATACGACAAAACCATTTGGTCATTAATGGCTGCAGCAAAATCACATCAACTGAGTTATTGCATCGGTTTGGCATGCGAGTGACGCGCATGCAATAATTTTTTACAACTGCTCATCTATTCCCTTTAATTTGAATAATGAATTTCGAATATATCGGAATTTGGAATAAGAAACAGGACACAGAAGAACCGGTATACAAGGAGCACACCATTTCTTATCGCCCACTCTTGGCCTCAAGTACCCTCCACAACCAATCACCAGCCAGATCCCCAGAATGCGTTGCACTGTTCGAAGTTTACGAATGCAACACACGTACGGGAGTGTTCAGCACGTCCGATAGGCTACTGCGGTGGCGTTCATGTGTTGTGAGTACAAATCGTGCGTAACTGTGGGATATTAAGTATTTAAAATTTAGGAGATGAAGAGTTACTGAGGAAGACGAGGAAGAAGTCACGTACGCGTGTATGCGTGTGTCGTGATGTGGAACAGCGGTATTTTTTGACAAATGGTTAATTAAACAAATTTTCACATTTTCCAGAATGAAGGCAGTGTAGAACAGTGCGAGGAGAGAATAACGAGCCTGATGATTTCTGATTTTTGTTGTATATTCCGGTAACCTGATGGTAGTTGCTGCACGCAATTACTTGTCTATCGTATCTGAAACTGATAGTGATTCTCCGCCCACCAATGGTTTGTTTATGTCCACAGTCGTAATTCTGTGCCCGATACAATGCTGATACCATAAATGGGCTATTCGTGTGATCTTCCCCTCAATGGCGGTAATAAACATATTGCTTGGGAAGGGACTTGGTTTCTCAGTGCACATTGGTAAGAGAACAGGTTTATTTCAAACAAATTATTGCGTTGAAATATCTTCATTTTCTAACGATGTTCTGTGTATCCTAGATTAAAGAGGGTTTGAGTTGTATAATTTCCCGAGAAAATAACCCCCTATTGCATACAATTTTCGTCACAGCAACAGTTCAATCCATGTATGTAATCTGGGTGGATATCAAGTTTTTTATATTGGGACCTTTGTTGAAATCAAGTCGAAGGTTTATTCTTCGATAATTTTCAGTGACGACAAATGTGTTTGTTCATTTTGTGGATGCAAACGATAAAGCGATGTGCACCGAAGCTATGTCTGTGGGCAGACAGGTCTTTCACTTTCGCTTAATCTTATTAGCGGATCCATTTCACTAGCGGACCACTCAGGCTGCTTACTCTTACGCATCAGTGGTTAGTTACCTAGGGCGGCATTCGAACACTGTATATTCAGTTGATGAGTGCAACTAACTAATGTTTTCATGGTTGATATCTAAATTTAAAACTTTTTCTGGATTCGGCCCACTATTAGTCAAGCTATCTTCAGAAGAAAAATGTTTATACATCCTATTGATCGTTAATTCTTAATTTTTTTTAAAGAAGTGGTAGATAGATTTATCAAATTGTACGATATCCTTTGTATTCTTACAGATTAAGAAATCCTCAATTTCGCAGATGGTAATGGTACAGATGCTAAAAAATGGTATGCAGCCAGTGCAGAAGAGTGCCATCGATTTCTTTTTTTTGCAAATACTGGGCGAAGGTTGTTTTTCTACGGTAAGGTTTATACGAAGCGAATGCACTTCGTGCAGTGTCTTGTATGTTACGACTATTTTGAGCTTATAGGTGTATCGTGCTCGTGAAGTATCTAGTGGAAAGGAATTTGCTCTGAAAGTGCTCAACAAAGATTTAATTCGGCGACATGATAAGGTATTTATTTGGAATTTCTCACCGAAGAAAACTGAACGAACTGAAGTTTGCTGTAAAATATTGAGTGAATGATATAAATTTTGTGTAAACATCAAAAATAGTTGAATTATTATTTCAAGGTAGTATCAGTTATGCGTGAGAAAGACATAATGACTTCGTTGACTTATTTGCACGGCGGACATCCATATTTCGTATCCTTATATTGTACTTTCCAGGATCCCACTCGTCTTTGTAAGTTTTTGCAATATCTGCTGTTTACTCCTTGTTACTTGTAGATTCGAATTTTTCAAAAACATGAGATCATTTGTAGACTTTGCTATGACCTATGCAAAAAATGGTGATTTGTTAACATACTTGCATCGTCTTGGTTCTTTCGATGAAGATGTGAGTTGCTATTTTTTTTTTTTGTTTTCTGTTTATATTTAAGTCCGATGTATATGTAAATTATAGCGTGAATTCGCAGTACATTGCGATTATAGCGTAAATTCACCGTACATTGAGATCTGCAGTTACAGGAGCATAAGCATTTCCTTGATTTATAATTTTACAGGTGACTTTGTTTTATTCGGCTGAACTTGTATGTGCGATAGATGTGCTCCATAAATGTGGCATCATTCACAGGGACTTGAAACCAGAAAATATTTTGCTTGGAGAAAATTGGCATATAATGTTGTCTGATTTTGGCACAGCGAAATTTATTGATACAGAAAAAAGTAAATTAAACGTCAGTTACGTGTTGAATGTAAAGCTAGTTAACGAAATTTTTTCACTGGTTTTGATATTACAGATGAAACAGATACGAAAAGTGCTCTTCAGGAAGAACACTGTCGTAGTCGATCAACATTCGTTGGTACTGCTCAGTATCTTTCACCAGAAGTACTGGTGGATGGAGAAGTAGGCCCATCGTTAGTTTCATTGTGTTTGAAATAATTCATTTAAAGCATTATGATCCTCAGTTTTTATTTTTTCCAGATGTGATTACTGGGCTTTGGGTGCAATAATTTTTCAAATGGTCTCTGGATTGCCACCATTTCGAGCTATTAATGATTACCATACTTTCCAAAAGATTCAGAAGCTAGACTATAGTTTTCCTGAAGGTTTTCCTGACCTTTCCAAAGATCTCGTTCGAAAATTCTTGGTACGTTTTAACAGTCACATCAGGTTTCTCTAATTCATGAATTACTGTTTTCTGTCTTTCGGTGAGCATTGTCACATTAATCATTCCGTTTTTCAGGTGTTCGATCCTAATAAACGTCTTGGTTCTGAAGAGACAGGCGGCAGTGAGGCTGTTCGTTCGCACCCATACTTTGCCACGGTTGATTGGAATAATTTGATCACAAAAACACCACCGCCTTTTAAACCGTACTTACCTGCCAGTTGTGGAGAACCAGCCTTTCATAGTGATTACCATTTTCCAGATGATATAGAACCCGGTCTTGATGATGCAGCAGTAACCCGCTTGCTAGGCCTTTCTTTAAAAGATTTCTGTTCTTCTAGGTTTGTTTTTTATTAACGGAGAGATGTTGAATTTCATGAATTATCAAAAACATAATTTCAGCAGAAATAAAGATAATTTGGGAACAGATGAACCAGAGTCGACTGGACTGCGTGAAAAACAGCTGAATATTCAGCGGAAAGAACATAAATATCATCGTTTTGTCGAGGGCAATTTGATCATTAAAAGTGGTTTATTGGATAAAAAGAAGGTCAGCCTTCGTTGCATGTCAATTAATTATGCAGTTTTCATATTTTGGAAGAGAAGAAATGAGAGGGTTTCTGGATCTGTTGCATATATCTCTCCGTTTTATCTATATGGATACATTTCATCAATTTCGTATGTTTTATATTTAATATATCCAGGTATCGATAACATAGTTTAGGGATTGTTCGCAAGAAGAAGAATGTTTTTACTGACAGAAGGACCACATATATTTTATGTGGATCCCATAAGTATGGAGCTAAAAGGCAAAATACCGTTCTGTCGGAAGTTACGAGTTGAAGCGAAAAATTTCCGAACTTTCTTCGTGCATACGGTTTGTCATTTTTACTTTTTTTTAGCAAAGAAGAAAATAGTCATAATTATTAGTTTAGGAACAAGTATCAGAAGTTTCAACATTTCGATTCGTAATATTTTCAGCCGAGCCGTACTTATTATTTATTTGATCCGGAACGAAATGCACTGGAATGGTGCAAAGCAATAGAAGCTTTGCGTGAACAGTATCTGAATGAGTTACCGGAGGAGCCGGATCCCCTGGAAAACAAAAATACTAAGCGGCGACGATAATGATGCCAATGTCAGGTGCATGTCAGCCACTTTACGCTACCTTTTTAGAAGATAGTATTTCCAAATTTATATGGTTCGGAATGAGTGATTTACATTACGTGGAATTCAGATATATATAAAGAATTTGTGCGGATTATCAACGATTATAGAGGGCTAGCATAAATATATGTTTACGTAGCGCACATTCAAATGATTAAGTTACAAACTCTGCAGTTACACATAGAGAAGCGGAGAAAGAGGCGTTCTGCATCGAATTGTGATAAGTATTTTTTACTTGTACTCCCGGTGTTGTTTACTGTCATATTATCCGATTACCTGTGGAATCCGGCGGGAAACTTTTTTTGCATGCCTGTGTTCTTGTCTTTCAACAGATACTTGTTATTTGTACTACAAGATTCTTCGTGATCTTATTGGTGCTGCAATAAAGCACTGATATTTATTGATGTCTTTGAATAAGAATACTTTTTCCTGGCATGTCTCTTTGTTTCGTTTTTCTTTTTTTTAAACAGTGTTACGTATAAATATTAATATACAGCAAATGGCTGCTTAACAAGCATATGTAGGTCTATCATTTATAAATAAATCGAGCATTGTTTACCATATCTTGTTTCCAGGGCTTTCGGAATATTACGCTACTGAATTCACCTCATCTCATCCGACTGTTCCCTCGTGGTTGGCGTCATCTATCGTAAGATTTCCTGTCCAGCAGTACATTGGATAGTTTTAAGAACGTCGAAGTATCTCTAACATTGATCGATGGCTAATATATAAAACTCCAAAAAAAAAAAAAGAGAACAGAAATAACGAATATAGTCGCTTTACGGTTAACCTCTTGGAATAAATGATTCAATCACGGCAGTACGAATGGTGATGGCTGAGAAATAGGGGTGATGAACATAATTGCTTGGTTTCTGTATTCTTTTCGCTATATATGACAGTCTTGCCGAAAGGAGTTTGTCATTGATACATTTCGTTGAACCACTAGTGGTGGATATGTCCTGCAATATCTTGATACATTCAGTTATTGCCACTTCCGCTCCTGTGAAGTTTTGAATTGGCTTTCACAATACTTTTCCACATGAATGAAGATTCAGCGTCCATTTCATATTTAAGAGCCAATGTCTCAGCCGACCCAAGCTAACGTAGTCGTCTAGCGGCACTTTGTAGATGTTGATCAGAATCTTAAAGGTATTGGAACTAAGCAAGCTACGTTTTGCTTTGTAAAAAGATATATTCGCAATAAATAACACTGTACTGTTCGCTAAGCAAAAGCAATCTGAGTAAATTCGGATCTAAAATTCAGATTTAAAATTTTAACTTTCTGCGAAATCACTCATTCGGAAATGTGGAGGATTTATTTAGTTCGTTTGATCTTTAAAAGGAATTCAGAGTAGATGTTTCTCTACAAATTGACATCATGTGGAAGTTACAATGATTAATTGCAACTCTAAAACACGCTATGAAAATGTCACAAAGGTGGGAAGGTACACAAGTTATGTTGGTCAAATCGAGAGAAAAATTAAGAATATTCGGAAGTAACGAATTGATGCTGATGAATGGAATTATAAATAATGCCTTAGATTTTTACACGTAGGCCATTCACCAATTTATGTCCTTGTTTCGGCCTTAAATGTAAAGCAGTATATTGATAGAAGCTCAAAAAAGTTTCGTTCATCTGTGGAAGACAAAAATCAGTGAAGCTGTCCAAAAAACCTCAAAAAAATCACATTTTCATCTAACATACTATGATCCATTGTTGAAGTGCATTGAATTACTTTCGTCGACTAGTGTAAGATAGAATAATGGTCGCATTCGCTGACGAACTAATAGGCGGTAGCATACTTATTCAGTTAGTGGAAAGATAGAACAGATTACTAAAAGCCATCTTTTAATTCCAGCTTTAATAAAGATAAGATTGTTGTCAACCAAGGTCAGTTGATTGTATTTGAGATCTGCGTACTGGTTGCTTTAGATAATCGCAACAAAAAAATGAGTTATGCAGAACAGCTCGTCGTAGCAGGTAATCTCATTTGCATTAGATTGCTTTTAGTTCAACGAAAAGTTGTTCTTGTGACAACAAGAGCGTCGGTGTAAGTTCTGAATAAATTCATCTACTGCCGTTTCTTGTCTACTAATGAAGAGATTGTAGGCGAAATTTTGAGCGACCATTAGGGCTCATTTTTTTCTTAGTAAATAAAAATAATTTTGTATAACCCATTATTAGATAAAAGTAAGGCAATAGCTACATTTAACAGGATGAAAAATTTTTATAAAATGCTTCATTTCCTTGTAGTATTCTCCGTGCGTTCGAAAAATTCAACTCAAAGAACGAGATTTCGTAAATGCGAAACACTGAAGTCTCGTATAGCAAAGTGATTTGTACAAAATGATCCGTGAAAGTTTCTTAGCAAAGAAAAATTAAGAGAAAATGTTCAAAACTACTTTCCTCCTTCACTTCCATAATTGGACTCTCTTTAGCAAAATTATGTTAATGAGCCAAGCATATGGTTTAAATTATTCTTGAAAGTGTATAAAGTTTCACAGCAGAAAACATAACATGCAGTCCAATACTTTCCAATTTTTTCGGTAAGCGGAGAAAGTTAGAAAATTACTCCTTGAAGTAACACTAATTTCAAAAAGTAATTGCAGTTAATATTTTTTATTGAATATCATTTGAAATAGTATCCGCAGCTTTCTTCCAAGTGTTCTTGTCATCAAGTTTTTATTTTTATAATGCTGGTGTGATAACATTTCAGTATTACAGTAAAAAGGTGATTATGGTCTCATTTACAGATATTAGATCCAGGGCGAATAAAAAATCCGATACTATTAAATTACATAATTTCATCAGGCCTCTCGGCTGGTCTTAGATTTACACTGTTCTCAATAATTAGATTCAATAATAATCAGTGCTCATTGCTGCCAATAGGAATGCTTTTTGGTGAAGAACTGAAGTACCAAAAATTGACTATAAACAAATAAAGATTCAAATTGATATTAAACAAAAATTTGCATAAAAATTAATGCACAGGCTTAACAACTCTGTAATGGCATGTGCACTATTCCCTATAAATAAATTTGTTTCAGCGAAAACTTTGTTCAACCACCACTTTGAATACGATATAATAAAGAAAGCTGATCTTTGCTTTTGAACACTCCTGTTTCTGTAATAATTCTTCTAACTATATTGTAATCTTACCACTTAAAACAATTCCGAATTGCACTGCTTGAAGCCTTGAATTATATTGAATTCAGTAGCAATAGTTTGACGAATTCCAAGCGATTTCACTCACTTTTAGATTAGAGCCAAACTAATTCAGCCATCACTAAAATCAGAACACGAAGGATTGAGCTTTAATGATAGCTTAACACTGATTCTAATTCTCAGAGTTTTCAATTTACACCTGCTTAACACCTATGTCCCTCTCTTCCTCTGTAAAATGTTTTAGTAAAATACAAAAATTTATCCTTTCTTTCCAAATTAACTGATCATTTAAATTTATTTGTTTCGCTCTTCAATTTTATTTTTACTCTTTGCTGACAGTTTGCTCCAACAACCTCAGAAGTAAAAAGTACAAATGTGGTCATAACTTATTTGCTTTATGTACAATTAAATTTCAATTTATTGTTTAGAGTTTACTCTATGATGATAATGACAAGGTTCTGTTTATTGATATTATTTTATCAAAGAATTTTCAGGAGGGAGGAAATCGTTATTTAGCTCATTATTGAGATGATAACGTGTTGCACGCGAAAAAGCCTAATTGAATAATGTCCATGGCGTAGTGTCTTGTGAAAATTATTATTTCAGTTGTATGGAGTAGCAACAGTCAGTGGAGATCAATAATTTTATAGAAATTCATCAAAAGTAAGGAGGTACAGCTATTTTATGAAAGAATTTTCATCAACTATTTTTAGTGTTACTTTCAATGTTCTCTCAGCTGCTCAAAAACTGTTTGAATTTAACTAACAGACAGAATATATTGTACGATGACTAAAAAAAGTCACCTTTGGCTAATGGCATGATTCTGCTTAAGAGGGCAACCTCTTAATCAGAATATCGCTACTTCATTCGTCATGAATCCTTCTATACCTGTTTAGGGGGTTATATTATCCATACCTCCTCTTTTCGACTCTTTGTTCGCGGGTTACAGAGCTGCTAGAACTCCAGTCTTATCGAAGAGATAAGATTGCTTAAAAGGAAAACTTTTACTCATATTCTTGTTGAACTCCGCTCTTCAACATTCTCTTTCCTCAGGACAAGACTGAGATTGCAGAGATGCTGTAATATGGATCAAATATACAACTTGGATTAAGAAGACGAAGTAAAGTTAACTTACTACCTCTTTCTTTTAGAAATACTGAAGCCTAATCATTCTGTCTATCATTCTTCGCAATCGTGCAGCTTTCCACCAGTACTAGTTTGGAAGGAATGTGAGACTGATTTTACTGGAATTCACTCTCTTTCCCGTTGCACTACAAACAATAATTTCATGCAGTAAGACAAACTGAGGTTGACAACTTCAAAAGAACAGAAATATGATATATATAGTGGTGTCTAGTTTGCACCCAGAATCGAATAATGCAAACTTGGAATTCAAGGGCTAGAAATTCCGTAATGACGCTTGGAAAGAACAAATCAGAAAAAATTTCGTCACATGAAATCTCGGTTGATGTTCAACGGAAATTAATTAATGATTTAAGCCACCTTCAAAACTTCACTGAGCATTTCAGCGTTTCATTATTGAGCGTTTCATTATTTATAATAGATTGGTTGTATTATTTTTTTTTATTGCTTACGCATAATAAATCCACCATGATCTAGTGGGATAGCTTCTAAGCTTAATATAAATGATAAAACTGATTTACTTTGTCGACCTCACTCACCGCTATATACATTCATTTACACATGTTGAGTATGAACCTCAATCTCGTTACTTCCACTTTCAGTGCAACTACGCTTTTATAGCAAATTAAAGCTAAAATAGAAAAAAGTTGATGTAATTTCTTCGAATTCACTGGCGGAAAATGTTTTAGTTCCAAGCCAGTGCTAACCTAAACAATTTCATTTATTTCAAAATGGTGTCTCTCTTGCTCGATACATTCACTCCAGTTTGTGACGATTGCAGAATTTAATAGCGATTTTTTCCTATGGAGGACAAATGGGCTAAGATATTTTGACGCACAGACGCATATCAGACATCTAGTTGCAATAACAATTACTGCATATAACTATATGCAATCAAAACGATGGTGGTGTGTTAAAGCTATCATAAGTTATCCTCAGGGCAAAAGTTTTGCAAAAATCAAAGTGAGAGGAACGAAGTGCCATTGGAAAGATATCAGATACTCTCCTTCGATCCTTCAATAAATTAAATGTACTGATTACAGCGAGAATGTGCAGAACTGATCTGCAATATGCCAATATCTAAAAAGGTAACGAAAAAACACCTTCTTTGCATCAAACAATAAATGAGATCAAACATAAGCAACCTAGAGATATCCTGTTGTACTGTTGGACAACAGCGCATTATTGCAGATGCAAATATTTATTTATTCAGACTGTGCAACAACATAGAAAGAAAGAGATCAATGATAATCATGCATGAATTTTAGCAGGATTATGCATATTAGAAACATATTCTCCTTTTTCTTCTGAGGAAAATAATTCCAATATATAGACGCAATTTGTGCTAAATGGCTACCATTTTACATACTGCATCAGCAACTACTACTGAAGCACAGTTAATTCAGGATAACATGAAGTAAGCCATTTTGCAAAAAATTCCTATCTGTCCCCATGAGGTACTTCTCACCACTACCAACAACGACTATGTGTATATTCACTTGTTTCACCAATTTCTCCTTGCTCTGACATTATATTAACTTACTAAAAATATGACCAGAGGTCTTTTATTGTTGTTCGCATCTGCGGGTGAAAGCTATTCAAGCAATCTATTCGCAAAACAATTCCTCAGACACCTTAAATATGAGAAGACCACTTATCTTTTCACACTTTTCTAAGATTTAAATTTGGTTAAAATGGTCCAAATGACAATTTAAAAGCTGGTTCTCGCGAACCAATCATTTTACCTAGGCAATATTGGCTAGCAATGCATTGCCCCATGCCAATTCCGCAAATTCACAATAACAGCGTCGTTCTAACTTCAAACAACAATTGAGTTGGACCCAACAGTGGTTCACCTTGGCTGTTTTTCACTTCCTGTTAATTGCCCTATTTGTGTTGAAGGGTCTCAATAACTCACTCATTACCAGCCTAGTTTATTTCTGCAATCTCCAGAATCACCCCGCTTTCACAAATTCATATCCCAGCATTTGTGCCAAAAATGCATGCCTTGCTCCTATTAAAAACGGCACACATTAAGAATGCCTAGTATGTATTTATCTTTTAAGGGACATATTCCATAGAAGAGACTATTCTTTCTAAAGCATATCTTACTCTCCAAAATTCTTCTCAGACAATTTTAGAAGACATTAACAATGCAAAAATAAATTGATTATGCGAAAAACGTTTGCTAGTTCTGGTTGAATGAACTTTCCTGGATACAGCCAGCTATCCAACTGGCGCAGTTGCATCAAATATTAGAAACTCTGTTCCACTGGACTGCTGCCTCCAGAAGTCAGTATCCTGCCTGACTCTATTCCACAAATTGCCTACTAGTTATCCGTGTGCTACTATTCTTGCCATGTAACCATGAAAACATTCCGCTTAAGGACCTTTTACCAACTGTAATTCTCTAATGATATCCAAGCCAAGTATAAGGTTATTCTATTTACTCTATTCAAAAATTGCTTCATGCAAGAAGCACTGGTTTAATTTCAATTAAATCAGACAACTATCCGACGTATCCATCCATCCATTCCTTTCGCTCTTTTTCAAATTGCTTTTTTGTCAGTAGAAATTCTACAAAATCCATCTACAATTCTATAAAGCAGGTGCCTTGCTATCAGAAGATCTGTAGTCTTTCTCATACCAATAAGTTGCCAGTTTTTCGTCCCTTCGTTTCAACAGTTATGCGCAATCGGTGTTACTGAACAAATCAAATTTAGCAGAGAACCAGCAATGGCCCGTAACAGACATACCGATGATATTCTGAATGTCAATGTTGGCGGTAAACGTTATACAGTTCGGCGGACCGATCTACTGGCAGATCCGAAAAGTAAACTAGCAGAATGGTTCAAACCTGGTACTGTCAAACAAATTTCTACTGACAAAGGAGGTTGGCATACATAAACTTGAAATTGATAATACCGTTAAATTGAACGTTGCATTAACGAAGTGTGTGAAACTCTCGAGCAAGAGGAGTAATGTATATGCTAATGTACTAATCAAAATCCAGAATTTCAGGCAATTATTATCTGGATCGTGATCCAAAATCTTTTCGACATATCCTTGCATATCTTCGACTAAAGAAAGAAAAATTTGTTCTATCACTGGCATTACCTGCAAAGCCGGATGATTTGGCAAAGTATGTCGATAGAACTGTTGCCTGATAGTAAATTATAAGCCTAATGTCTTGAAAAAGTAGCATTCATTAATTTAAGCCAAGATTTCATTTATTATCAAAGAGTTGCCAATTTATCGGGAGTGTCTTTGAGTGAGGTCAACCATCAATTTCATTTTTTACAGGAAATTACCAAAATTTTGCATATTTAGGTTGGTTGCTGAATGTGAAGCACTGAATATGATTGAGCTAAAAAATTTAGCACTTAATGTTTTACAAAAATACCAGCGTACGGAGGAACAGCACTATGTGACAAGTTATGTACAAATTGCTCTTCGCGATTACGAAACATGGCAGTTTGATCATGAAGAGGTGATTTTATTTACCTGATAAGTTATTTACAAAACCGGTCGAGCAGAAGCATATGGCTACAAATTTGCATATGGCTATTTGGCTATTTGGTGATTGCAGCGATGTCGCGGTAGAATGATATATGTTACTGAAGTTTAAATGATTTGTTGTTTAATAACCCTTGCAGAATTACAGAGTACCACAAACAAGAAAGGTAAAGGAGGAAGCGCGGAGATAACATCGGCAGTTACGTCAGCTTACGATGAATGGGACAATATGTGAACAGTGCGCACTCAATTCGTAATATCCGAAAAATATTCTTTCATTGCTTATATCTTTGAAGTAATAGAGATTGCACATCAGATTATGATTCAGATCTTTACTTCTTCATCTATCTCCGCTCAAACATAACACTGGTTTGGGAATACAAAGGCTTACTACTTTATAAAGTTTCTTTTTTCTTTTTTATATACTTCTCCAATGACTAATGGCCGAAATTCTATTGACTTTCGCAGTAGCACGCAATAATTCACGCTACCAAAACACAATTCGTACTGTATCGACTGTCATTAAAATCTGTCCTTTAGTAAAACCTCCAATTGTTCGAAATTCAAACAGAAATTTAAATATATTTTCCATTTAAAAGACACTGCGTCATCTCTTCATCCGAATGATTCATGCGCATTGAAGATTGGTATCGTTGAGCATCTCACTTATTACATATGACCTGCAATATTGAAGGTTACAATCGTGTAATAACTTTATGAAAAAACCTCAAAATAGTCAGTTGAGTTGTCGGTTATTTAGAGATTCTCGAATGGCAAACACTTCAACATTAACTTAAAAGGTCACTGTTTTCAACTAATGATAATTAAATAGTAATGAATGTTTCCGGCACAATGAAGTGAAAGAAATATGATGCAACTGAAATAAATCATTTATTACGCTCTCTTAATCATTTATCGCGTCCGAAAACCACTGGAAGAACTAAATCCGAAGAACTGATGTTATACATTTATTTTCCTTTTGCACTACTCTCAGAGAAATAATATTTAAAAGTTAAGCTTAGGTTAGGCTTTAAATGTAGCAGGACAACTCGTTGGGATTATTCGTCGCAGTTAGAATGGAATCACACCGATGAATTATCGACACAAGCTCAAATCATATCAGATTTCTTCAATTATAAGCTGTATATTAGATAACACTCCGAAGTCACAAGTATTTGTCACTGCTAATACCAATATATCATCACATCCCTTAACCGTAGTGATAAATTGATTGAACCTTTGAATTAAATATTTAAACTGATTGAATCTTGTTGCAGCTGCCTATTATAGATATTTCAAGCGAATGTTTTTCATCGCATTATATACATATCAAATATAGTGTATATCTCAAAATTTCGCATACTTCATGTTTTATTACATTTCAGTTAAATTTTCAAATGTAGGATATAGCTCCTTAAGGATTTCATCAAAGTAATTTAAAAAAGTAATATTTTTCTGCTACTGTAAAGTGCAAAATCAATGCGCTCCACTGATCGTTGACCATCAAAACCATTTCAGGTATTGAATGGAATGTTGCAGAGAGTATGATTAAACCGGAAAATAGCGTTAAAATACTGATGAAAAGTTACGAAATAAATGTGCTATTCTAATTGCAAAACTTTCAAACGTCACGTGAATCAGTTGCCGAGCTCAAACTGTCGCACTTATAAACTTTCAGTTTTCTAAATCATCATTGACGTCACATTCTTTTGCCTCTTAGGCGTTTTTGAATTGTTGCCACCTCTGTCTTACAGCGATTAAATAATGTTTCTTCGAAATGTTTATGTAATTCAAAAAGAGATGTTCCAATGAAATTATGATGCAATATTTCTTTTACATTATAAACTTTCACACTTATACTTCCAAGTTAATGCCCCATCTCAAGCCAATCTTCGAGAGACTTATCGGAGATTCCAGTTCTTTTGACACAATTTCGTCTTTAATACTATTATTATTAATGATTTCATTAATGAAAATGCGAAATTTTCCTTTTAAATAACTGCATTTGCAATTTTATTGAAGATTCAGGTGGTTACTAAAATGATCTTAGCTAACTTCTCTCGACATTTTTTTGCTGTTACTTCATCTCAGGTTTTCCTAATCAAGAAACCATCAGTTTGACTTTCTTATCGTCTCGCGTATCCAGCTACGCAACAATTAAATTTGCTTATCATCCAGAGCTATCCTGAGAGTTTGAGATCCCACAGGTGCTCGATCATTAGCTTCCGTTCCTATCATTTCCAAATTATTATGATCAACTAGAACCAGCAATCACAGAGCTTGGCACCTAGTGAAATACTTTTACGTGATTTGTCTGTTTCCCTGTTTACCATTGCGACGATTAATGCGAATGTTGTTGTAAGTTTTACTTCTCCACACTGCCTCCAGCAACCTCTTGTATCCAAATATGTCCCATTGCTAGTAGCATTCCTGAGATCTTACCACTATACGTACTAATACTTTTCATGCCACGTATCAGAAAGTGGAGCACAATGGACTTCTACATTTTGGTATCGAAGAGATAATAGATGTATTAGATATTTAAATCAATAGTTGATGAAATCATTCGAGAACAGTTCGAACCAGAAATTGCTATTGTCATCGTTAAGTGCTTGTCAAATACACCAGACGTATGCGACATTTATATAGCCACCCCCCTGACATTACTTCTAGCTAAAAGACGATTTCCTCTGAATATTGATTTTTTCTTTGCTCTTTAAAGACAAAAGTTACTCATTCCAAGAAGTAAAACAAATCCATTCATCTTCTTGATTCTTCATCCTCACAGACTACTGTAAGATGGGAACAGTCTAGATGGAAACAGCTACTGTGATACGTGTGTAGCCGATCATTTTCTAAGCAATATTCATTCTCGTTATTCTCTAATCCCCAGAATCTGATTCACCCAGTAACCTTAGATACTATCCGAATGATACTCACTCATTTTAGGTTTAGGACATTTTAAACTGTTACTTCTGAATCCCACTGAACCATACCGGAAAAAGGAGAGCAAAATCAAAGCTGTGCATTCATCATTAACTATCTATTCCAAGTTACAACGAGGTTTTCAGAGTCAGCTGATAAACTCCCACATGAGTAGTTCCCGTTCTCAAATATGCAACACAGGGGGTAATGTTGTACTGTGCAACTACACTGGTGTCAATGTCGAATATTGTGAGTGTGTCTGGGGAATTATTCTTGTTGAAGCTACTGGCCGT